>JAPYYA010000773.1:0-42299 GCA_028533165.1 Leontopithecus rosalia
TAGACAAATCCAGACAAGGCAAGGCAAGGCAAATCAAGGCAAGACAAATCCAGGCAAGCTAAGGTAAGGCAAATCCAGGAAAGGCAAATCTAGGAAAGGCACAGCAATGCAAATTCAGGCAAGGCAAATCCACGCAATGCAAGGGAAGATCAATCCAGTCGAGGAAAATCTAGGCAAGGAAAATTTAGGGAAGGCAAATCCAGGCAAAGCAAGGGGAGGCCAAACCAGGCAAGGCCAATCAAGGCAAAGCAAGGCAAGGAAAATTCAGTCAAGGCAAGGCAAGGCTACTCCAGGTAAGGCAAAGAAAGACAAATCCAGCCAATGCAAATCCAGGCAATTCAAATACAGGTAGTGCAAGCAAAGCAAATGCAGGAAAGGCAAGGCAAGGCAAGGCAAGGCAAGGCAAGGCAAATTCAGGCAAGGCAAATTCAGGCAAGGCAAATCCAGGCAAACAAAGGACAGCCAAATCCAGGCAAGGCAAATTCAGGCAAGACCAGGCAAGACAAATCCAGCAAAGGCAAGGCAAAGCGATTCCAGGCAAGACAAATCCAGACAACCCAAGGAAAGGTAAATCCTGACAAAGAAAACCCAGGAAAGGAAATCCAGGCAAGGCAAATCCAAGCACTGCAAGGCAAAGCAAATCCAGGCAAGGCAAGGAAAATTCAAGCTAGGCAAGACAAGGAAAATTTAAACAAGGCAAACAAGGCAAATTCAGGCAAGTTAAATCCAGGCAAATCAAGGCAAGCCAAATCCATGCAAGGCAAACGCAGGCCAGGCAAGGAAAGGCAATTCTAGGCCAGGCAAATCCAGGCAAACCAAGGCAAGGCAAATCCAGGCAAGACAAAACCAAAGGAAAATCCAGGCAACACAGGCAATGCAAGAAAAATTCAGGCAGGTATAATCCCGGTAAGGCAAGGCAAGGCAAATCCAGGCAAGGCAAATGCAGGCAAGGCAAGGCAAGGCAAGGAAAGGAAAATCTAGTGAAGGCAAATCCAGGCAAGAAAAAGCAAGCCAAATTCACTCAAGGCAAATCCAGGCAAGCTAAGGAAAATCCGGGCAAGGCAAATCCAGGCAAGGCAAGCAAAGGCACGGCAAGGCAAATCCAGGCATGGCAAGAAAAATCCAGGCAAGTCAAATACAGGTTAGGCAAGGCAAGGCAAATCCAGGCAAAGCAAACCTAGGCAAGGCAAGTCAAGGCAAGCGAAGGAAAACTTAGGCAAGGTAAATCCGGGAAAGGCAAGGCAAGGCAAAGCAAATCCACTCAAGGCAAATACAGGCAAGGCAAGGCAAGGCAAATCCAGGAAAGGCAAATCCAGGCAATTCCACGCAAGGCAAAGCAAGACAAGGGGAATCCTGGTACATCCAGGCAAGGCAAATACAGGCGAATTCAGGATAAACAATGAAATGCAAAAGAAAGCAAATCCATGCAAATCCAGGCAAGGCAAATCCAGGCAAAAAAAATCCAGGCAAATTCAGGCCAGGCAAATCTAGGCAAGGCAAACCCGGGCATGGCAAGGCAAGAAAATTCAAGGTAAAGCAAATCCAGGCTAGGGAAATCCAGGCAAAAAAATCTAGAAAAGGCATAACCAGGCAAGGCAAGGCAAGGCAAATCCCAGCAATGCATATTTGTCAAAGGGAAATTCAGGCAAGGAAAACCCAGGACAGGCAAATCCACGAAAGGCAAGGCAAGGCAAATGCAGGCAAAGCAAATCCACTCAAGGCAAATCCAGACAAGGTAAGGCAAGGCAAATCCAGGCAAGGCAAATCCAGGCAAATCCAGGAAAACAGCAAAATGCAAAAGAAAGCAAATCCAGGCTAGGCAAATGCAGGCAAAGCAAATCCAGGCAAGGCAACTACAGGCAAAACAAATCAAGGCAGGGCAAATTCAGGCAAGTCAAATCTAGGCAAGTCCAACCCAGGCAAGGCAAGGCAAGAAAATTCCAGGCAAAGCAAATCCAGGCTAGGCAAATCCAGGAAAAAAACATCCAGGCAAGGCAAATCAAGGCAAAGAAAATCCAGTCAAGGCAAATCCATGCAAGGCAAATCCAGGCAAATTCAGGCAAGGCAGCTTCAGTCAAGTCTATTCCAGGCAACGAAAATCCAGGCAGGACAGGGCAAGGCAAGGTAAATCCAGGCAAGGCAAATTCAGGCAAATTCAGGCAAGGCAACTCCAGGCAAGTCAAATCAATGCAAGAAAAATCCAGGAAAGAAAAGGCAAGACAAATCCAGGCAAGGCAAGGCAAGGCAAGGGAAAACCAGGCAAGGAAAATCTAGGCAGGGAAAATACAGGAAAATTCTGGCAAAGCAACTTCAGGCAAGTCAAATCCAGGCAAGACAAATTCAGGTGAGGAAAGGCAAGTCGAATCCAGGCAAGACAAATTCAGGTAAGGAAAGGCAAGTCAAATCCAGGCAAGACAAATTCAGGTAAGGAAAGGCAAGTCAAATCCAGGCAAGACAAGGCAAGGCAAATACAGGCAAGGCCAACGAGGCAAGGCAAGAAAAGGTACATCGAGGCAAGGCAAGAAAAGGTAAATCAAGGCAAGGCAAATCCAGGCAAGCTTAAATAAGGCAAATCCAGGCAAAGCAAATCTAGGAAAGGCACGGTAATGCAAATTCAAGCAAGGCAAATCCAGGCAATACAAGGCAAGGCAAATCCAGTCGAGGCAAATCCAGGCAAGGCAAATCCAGGGAAGGCAAATCCAGGCAAAGCAAGGAAAGGCCAATCCAGGCATGGCCAATCCAGGCAAAGCAAGAAAAGGCAAATCCAGTCAGTGCAAGGCAAGGCTAATACAGGCAAGTTAAATCCAGGCAAGGCAAGGAAAGACAAATCCAGGCAGCTCAAATCCAGGCACTGCAAGGGAAAGCAAATCCAGGCAAGGCAAGGCAATACAATTTCAGGCAAGTCAAATCCAGGCAAGGCAAGCAAGGCAAATCCAGGAAAGGCAAGGTAAGACAAATCCAGGAAAGGCAAGGCAGGGAAATTCCAGGCAAGGCAAATTCAGGCAATCCAAGGGAAGGCAAATTCTGACAAGAAAATCCCAGGCAAGGAAATCGAGGCAATTCAAATTCAAACAAGGCAAATCCATTCTCTGCAAGGCAAAGCAAATCCAGGCAAGGCAAGGCAAGGGAAATCCAGGTAAGACAAATCCAGGTAAGGCAAGAGAAGGCAAATCCAGGCAAGGCAAATCCAGGCCAAACAAAACAAGGCAATTCCAGGCAAGGCAAAGCCAGAAAGGGTAAACCCAGGCAAAGCAAGGCAAGCCAAATCCAGGCAAGGAAAATGCAGGTAAGGTAATGCAAGACAAATCCAGTCAAGGCAAGGCAAGGCAAATCCAGGCAAGGCCAACCACGGCAAGGCAAGGCAAGGTAAATAAAGGCAAGAAAAATCCAGGCAAGCTAAAGTAAGTCAAATCCAGACAAGGCAAATCTAGGCAAAGCAAGACAAGGCAAATGCTGGGAAAACCAATCCAGGCAAGACAAGGCAAATCCAGACAAGGCATATGCAGGCAAGGCAAGGCAAGGCAAATCCCACCAAGTCAAATCCAGGTAAGGGAAGTCCAGGCAAGCCAAATCCAGGCAAGGCAAATCAAGACGAGGCAAATCCAGACAAGGCAAATCCAGGCAAGGGAAATCCAGGCAAGGCAAATCCAGGAAAGGTCAAATCCACTTAAGGAAAATTACGGCAAGGCACGGCAAGGCTAATCCATGCAAATCCAGTCAAGGGAAATCCAGGCATGTCCAGTCAAGGCAAAGCAAGGCAAATCCAGGCAAAACAAGGCAAGGCAAATCCAGACAAAGCAAATCCAATCAAGCGAATGCAAGGCAAAATTAGGCAAGGAAAATATAAACAAAGTGAGGCAAGCCATATCCAGGCAAGGCAAGGTAAGCCAAGTCCAGGCAAGGAAATCCAGGCAAATCCAGGCAAGGCAAGGGAAGGGAAGGGAAATCCAGGCACATCCATTCAAGGCAAAACAAGGCAAATCCAGGCCAGGCAAGGCAAGGCAAATACAGGCATGGCACGCCTAGGTAAGGAAAGCCAAGTCAAGCCAAGGCAAACCCAGGCAAGGCAAATCTAGGAACCACAAACCCAGGCAAGGCAAGTTAAGGGAATTCCAGGCAAAGCAAATTCAGGCTAGGCAAATTCAGGCAAGGCAAATTCAGGTTAGGCAAATCCAGGGAAGGAAAACCAAGGCAAGGGAAATCCAGGTACATCAAGGCAAGAAAAATCCAGGCAAGGAAAATTCAGGAAAGGCAAATCTAGGCATGGCAAACCCAGGCAAGGCAAGGTGAGGCAAATCCAGGCAAGGCAAATTTAGGCAAATCCAGGCGAAAAACTCCAGGCAAAAAGAATCCAGGCAAGAAAAATCCAGGCAATAAAACTCCAGGCAAGGCAAAACCAGGCAAGAAAAATCTAGGCAAGGCAAATCCAGGCAAAAGAAATACATTCAAGCCAAATTCATGCAAGGCAAATACAGGAAATTCAGGCAATGCAACTTCAGGCAAGTCAAATCCAGGGAAGGCAAATCCAGGAAAGGCAAATCCATTCAAGGTAAGGAAAGATGAGTAAAATCTAGGGAAGCCAAATCAAGGCAAGGAAAAGCGAGCCGAATACAGTCAAGGCAAATCCAGGCAAGGCAAAGGAAGGCAAATCCAGACAAGGCAAATCCAGGCAAGGCAAGGCAATTCCAGGCAAGGCAGGGCAAATCCAGCAAGTCAAATCCAGGCCAGGCAAGGCAATGCAAATCCAGCAAAGCAATCTTAGGCAAGGCAAGACAAGGCAAGTGAAGGCAAACCCAAGCAAGGCAAATCCGCGAAAGACAAGGTAAGGCAAATCCAGGCAAAGCAAGTCCACTCAAAAAATGTCCAGGCAAGGTAAATCCAGGCAAGGCAAATCCAGGGAAATCTAGGCAACGAAAGTCAAGGCAAGGGAAATTTTGGAATATCCAGGCAAGGCAAATTCAGGCAAATTTGGGAAAAACAAAGAAACGCAAAAGAAAGCAAATCCATGCAAGGCAAATTCAGACAAATCCAGGCAAAACAAATCCAGGCAAATCCAGGCAAGGCAAATCTAGGCAAGACATATATAGGCAAGGCAAACAGAGGCAAGGCAAGGTAAGAAAATTCCAGGCAAAGCCAATCCAGGCTAGGCAAATCCAGACAAAAAAAAATGCAGGCAAGGCAAATCAAGGCAAGGGAAATCCAGCTGAACAAATGTGTGCAAGGCAAATCCAGGCAAGACAACTCCAGGCAACGAAATTCCAGGCAAGGCACATCCAGGCAAGTCAAATCCAGAAAAGGAAAGGCAAGCCAAATCCAGTCTAGGCGAATCCAGGCAATGTAAGGCAAGGGAAATCAAGGAAAGCACATCCAGTCAAGGCAAGCCAAGGTCAACCCAGGCAAGGCAAATAAAGAAAAGGCAAGGCAAGGCAAGGCAAATCCACTCAAGGAAATTCTAGGCAACGCTAGGCAAGGCAAGGCAAATCCAGGAAAGCAAATACATGCAAATCCAGGCAAGGCAAGGCAAGGAAAGGGAAATCCAGGCACATCCAGGAAAAACAACAAAATACAAAACAAAGCAAATCCAGGCAAATCCACGCAAAGAAAATCCAGGCAAGGCAATGCAAGGCAAATCCAGTCAAGGAAAATTTAGGCAATAAAAGGCGAGGCAATTGCAGCAAGGCAAATCCAGGCAATCCAAGGCAAACAAAATCCATGCAAAGCAAACCCAGCCAAAGCAAGGCAAGCCAAATCCATGAAAGGCAAATGCAGGCAATGCAAGGCAAGACAAATCCAGGAAAGATAAATCCAGGAAAGACAAAACAAGTCAAATCCAGGAAAGGCAAATCCAGGAAAGGCAAATGCAGGCAAGGTAAGGCAAGGCAAGAAAATTCTGGAAAAGGCAAATACAGGCAAGGAAAAGCAAGCCAAATCCAGTCAAGGCAAATCCAGTCAAGGCAAGGCAAATCCAGTCAAGGCAAATCCAGGCAAGGCAATCCAAGGCAAGGCAATGCAATTCCAGGCAAGGCAAGGAAAATCCAGGCTAGTCAAATCCAGGCCCGGCAAGGCAAGGCAAATCCAGGCAAAGCAAACCTAGGCAAGGAAAGCCAAGACAAGCGAAGTCAAACCCAGGCAATTCAAATCACGAAAAACGAGGCAAGGCAAATCCAGTCAAAGCAAGTCCACTCAAGGCAAATCCAGGCAAGGCAAATCCAGGCAAATTCAGGCAAGGCAAGGCAAGGCAAGGGAAATACTGGCACATCCAGGCAAGGCAAATCCAGACAAATTCAGGCAAGGCAAGGCAAGGGAAATACTGACACATAAAGGCAAGGCAAATCCAGGAAAAACAATAAAACTCAAAAGAAAGCAAATCCTGGCAAATCCAGGCAAGGGAAATCCACGGAAATCTAGGCAAGACAAACCCAGGCAAGGCAACGCAAGGAAATTCCAGGCAAAGCAAATCCAGGCTAGGCAAATCCAGGCAAAATATCCAGGCAAGGCAAATAAAGGCAAGGGAAATCCAGGCAAAGCAAATCCGTGAAAGGCAAACCTAGGCAAATTCAGGCAAGGGAACTCCAGGCAAGTCAAATTTAGGCAAGGCAAATGCAGGCAAGGCAAATCCAGGCAATCAAGGCAAATCCAGGCAAGACAAATCCAGGCAAGGAAAGGCAAACTAAATGCAGTCAAGGCGAATCCGGGCAATGCAAGGAAAGGAAAATCAAGTAAAGCACATCCAGCCAAGGCAAGCCAAGGACAACCCAGGCAAGTAAAATCCAGGAAAGGCAACTCAAGGCTAATCCACACAAGGGAAATCAACTCAAGGGAAATTTAGGCAAGGCAACTCAAGGCAAATACAGAAAAGCAAATACAGGCAAATCCAGTCAAGGCAAGGCAAGGCAAGTGAAATCCAGGCACATCCAGGCAAGGCAAATCCCAACAAATCCAGGAAAAACAACAAAATACAAAACAAAGGAAATCCAGGCAAGGAAAATCCAGACAAGGCAATGCAAGGCAAATCCAATCAAGGAAAATTTAGGCAAGGAAAGGCGAGGCCATTGCAGGCAAGGCAAATCCAGGCAATCCAAGGCAAGGCAAATCCAGGCAAAGCAAACCCAGACAAAGCAAGGCAAGCCAAATCCATGAAAGGCAAATGCAGGCAATGCAAAGCAAGACAAATCCGGGAAAGACAAATCTAGGAGAGACAAAACAAGTCAAATCCAGGAAAGGCAAATCCAGGAAAGGAAAGGAAAGGAAAGGGAAGGAAAGGAAAGGAAAGGAAAGGAAAGGAAAGGAAAGGAAAGGAAAGGAAAGGAAAGGAAAGGAAAGGAAAGGAAAGGAAAGGAAAGGAAAGACAAGACAAATATAGGCAAGGCAAATTCAGGTAAGGCAAGGCAAGGCAAATTCAGGTAAGGCAAGGAAAGGCAAATCCAGGTAAAGCAAGGCAAGGCAAATTCAAGCAAGTCATATCCAGGCAATGCAAGGCAAGGCAAATGAAAGCAAGGCAAATCCAAGCAAGGAAAGGCAAGGAAAATCCTGGGAAGACAAATCTAGGCAAGGCAAAGCAACTCAAATCCTGGCATGGCAAGTCAAGTCTTACCCAGGCAAGGCTAATCCAGAAAAGGCAAGGCAAAACAAATCCAGGCAAATCCAGGGAAGGCAAGGCAAGGCAAGGTAAATCGAGGCAAGGCAAGGCGAGGCAAGGCAAAGCAAGGCAAATCAAGGCAAAGCAAATCCAGGCAAGCTAATGTAAGGCATATCTAGGCAAGGCAAATCTAAGCTAGGCAAGGCAAGACAAGGCAAATCCTTGAAAAGCAAATCCAGGCAAGGCAAGGCAAATCCACACAAGGCATATCCAGGCAAGGCCAGGCAAGGCAAATCCCGCTGAGGAAAATCCAGAAAAGGGAAATCCAGGCAAGGAAAATCCAGGCAAAGCAAATCCAGACGAGGCGAATCCAGGCAAGGGAAAGCCAGGCAAGGCAAATCCAGGCAAGGTCAAATCCACACAAGGAAAATTACGGCAGGGCACGTCAAGGCTAATCCAGAAAAATCCAGCAAGGAAAATCCAGGCAAATACAGTCAAGGCAAAGCAAGGCAAATGCAGGCAAAACAACGCAACTAAATCCAGGCATGGCAAATTCAAGCAATCGAAGGCAAGGCAAAACCAGGCAAGGCAAATACAAGCAAAGCAAGGCAAGCCATATACAGGAAAGGTAAGGCAAGCCAACTCCAGGCAAGGAAATCCAGGCAAATCCAGGCAAGGCAAGGCAAGGCAAGGGAAATCCAGTCAAATGAATACAAAACAAAGAAATGCAAAACAAGGCAAATCCATACAAATCCAGGCAAGGCAAATCCAGGCAAGGCAACTTCAGGCAAGGCAAAACCATGCATGGCAAACCCTGGAAAGGCAAGGCAATGTAAATCCAGGCAAGGCAAATCCAGGCAATGCAAATCCAGGCAAGGCAAATGCAGGCAAGGCAAGGCAAGGCAAGGCAAGGCAAGGCAAGGCAAAAAAAAAAATCTAGGGAATGCAAATCCAGGCAAAGAAAAGCAAGCAAAATCCAGTCAAGGCAAATCCAGGCAAGGCAAATCCAGGCAAGCTAAGGTAAGGGAAATCCAGGCAAGGCAAATCTAGGAACGGCATGGCAATGCAAATTCAAGCAAGGCAAATCCAGGCAACTCAAGGCAAGGCAAATCCAGGCAGAGCAAGGTAAGGCCAATCCAGGCAAGGCAAATACAGGCAGTGCAAGGCAAGGCAATTCCAGGCAAATCCAGGCAAGGAAAAATCAGGGAAATCCAGTCAAGGCTAAGAAATTAAATCCAGGCCAGGCAAAGCAAGGCAAATCCAGACAAGGCAAACCAAGCAAGGCAAGTCAAGGCAAACCCAGGCAAGGCAAGTCCAGGCAAGGCAAGGCAAGGCAAGGCAAGACAAATCCAGGAAAGGCAAATGCAGTCTATACAAGGCAAGGCAAATCCAGGCAAGACAAATCCATAAAAAACAAAAAAGGCAAATCCAGGCAACGGAAGGCAAGGCAAGACAAATCCAGGTAGTTCAAATTCAAGTAAGGCAAGGCAAGTCAAATCCAGGCAAGGCAAGACAAGGCAAATTCTGGCAACGCAAGGCAAGGCAAGGCAAGACAAATATAGGCAAGCAAATCCAGGTAAGGAAAGGAAAGGCAAATCTAGGCAAGACAAGGCAAGTCTAATCCAGGCAAGGCAAATCCAGGAAAGGCAAGGCAACGCAAATGAAGGCAAAGCAAATCCAAGCAAGTGAAGGCAAGGCAAATCCTGGCAAGGCATATCTAGGCAAGGCAAGCCAAGGAAAATTCAGACATGGCAAGGGAAGGCTTATCTACGCAAGGCAAATCTAGGCAAGGCAAGGCAAATCCAGGAAAATACAAGCAAGGAAAATCAAGGCAAACCGAGGCAAGGCAAAACAAGGCAAATCCAGGCCAGGCAAGGCAAGGCAAATCCAGGCACGGCACGCCTAGGTAAGGAAAGCCAAGTCAAGCCAAGGCAAACCCAGGCAAGGCAAATCTAGGAACCACAAACCCAGGCAAGGCAAGTTAAGGGAATTCCAGGCAAAGCAAATTCAGGCTAGGCAAATTCAGGTTAGGCAAATCCAGGGAAGGAAAACCAAGGCAAGGGAAATCCAGGTACATCAAGGCAAGAAAAACACAGGCAAATACGGGCCAAACAAGGTAATACAAAACAAAGCAAATACGGGCCAATCCAGTCTAATCTAGGCAAAACAAATCCAGGCAAGGCAACTCCAGGCAAGACAAATCCAGGAAAGGCAAGGCAAGGCAAGGCAAGGCAAGGCAAGGCAAGGCAAGGCAATTCCAGGCAAAGCAAATCCAGGCAATCCAAGGCAAGGCAAATTTTGGCAAGGAAAACCCTGTCAAGAAAATCCAGGCAAGGCAAATCTATGCAACTCAAATTCAGGCACTGCAAGGCAACACAAATCCAGGCAAAACAAGGCCAGGCAAATTCAGGCAAGGCAAACGAATGCAAATCCAGGCAACGCAAGGCAAGGCAAATCTGGGCAATGCAAATCCAGGCAAGGAAAACCCAGGCAACTCAAATCCAGGCACAGCAAAACAAAGCAAATCCAGGCAAGGCAAGGCAAGGCAAAGCCAGGCAAAGCCAGGCAAGGGAAAGAAATGGAAATTCAGGCAAGACAAGGCAAGGCAAGTTCAGGTAAGGCAAATCCAGGCAATGCAAAGCAAGGCAAATCCAGGCAAATGAAAGCAAACCAAATCTGGGCAAGGAAACTTAGGCAAATCCAGGCAAGGCAAGGCAAGGCAAGGGAAGGAAAATCCAGGCACATACAGGCAAAGAAAATCTAGGCAAATCCAGACAAAACAACGAAATGCAAAACAAGACAAATCTAGGCAAATCCATGCAAGGCAAGTCCCGGGAAATCTAGAAAAGGCAAATCCTGGCAAATCCAGGCAAGGCAACTTAAGGCCAGGAAAATCCAGTCAAGGCAAATCCAGCGAGGGCAAACCCAGGCAATGCAAAGCAAGGCAAATCCAGGCAATAAAAATTCAGTCAAGGCAAATCCAGGCAAGCCAAATCCAGGAAAGAAAACTCCAAGGAAGGCAAATACAGGCAAGGGAAATTTAGGCAAAGCAAGGCAAAGTAAATCCAGGCAAGCAAGGCAAGACAAATCCGGGTGAGGCAAATCGAGGAAATTCAAGGCAAGGCAAATCCAGTCAAAGCAAATCCAGGAAAGGCAAGGCGTGGCAAATGCAGGCATGAAAAATACAGGCAAGGGAAGGCAAGTCAAATCCAGGCAAACCAAGGCAAGCCATATCCAGGCAAGTCAAATCCAGGCAATGCAAGGCAAGGCAAATCCAGGCAAACCACATCGAGGCAAGGCAACACAAGGCAACACAAATACAGGCAAGTCAAATCCAGGTAAGGCAAGGCAAGGCAAATCCAGACAAGGCAAGGCAAGGCAAACCCAGGCAAGGCAAGGCTTGGGAAATGAAGGCAAGGTAAAACCAGGCAAGCAAAGCAAGGCAAATCATCGCAAGGCCAATCTAGGTAAGGCAAGGCAAGGCAAATCCAGGCGTGGCAAGGCGAGACTAATCCACTCAAGGCAAATCCAGGCAGGGCAAGACAAGGGAAGTAAAATCCAAGCATATCCAGGCAAGGCAAATCCAGGCAAATCCAGGCAAAACAAGGAAATGCAAAACAAAGCAAAACCAGGCAAATCCAAACAAGGCAAATCCAGCCAAATCCAGACAAGGCAAATCCAGGCAAGGCAAATCGAGGCAAGGCAAATCTAGGCAAGGCAATACCAAGCAAGACAAATTCAGGCAAGGCAAATCTAGGCAAGGTAAAACCAGGCAAGGCAAGGCAATGCAAGGCAAATCCGGGAAAGGCAAACGTAGGCAAGGAAAGGCAAGCCAAATCCAGTCAAGGAAAAGCCAGTCAAGGCAAGGCAAGGCAGGGCATATCCAGGCAAGGAAAATCCAGGCAAAGCAAGGCACAGCAAATTTAGGCAAGTCAAATCGAGGCAAGGCAAGGCATAGCAAATTCCGGCAAAGAAAATTCACACAAGGAAAGGCGAAGCAATGGCAGGCAAAACTAATCCAGGCAATCCAAGGCAAGGCAAATTCAGGCAAAGCAAACCCAGGAAAAGCAAGGCAAGACAAATCCAAGCAAGGCAAATCCAGGAAAGGCAAAGCAAGGCAAATCCAAACAAGGCAAGGCAAAGAAAGGCAAATCCAAACAAGGCAAATCCAAACAAGGCAAGGCAAATCCAGGCAAAGGAAGGCAAGGCAAATTATGGCAAGGCAAATCAAGGCAAGGCAAAGCAAGGCAAGCCAAGGCAAACCCAGGCAAGGGAAATTTAGGTAAGTCAAATCTAGGCAAGGCAAACCCAGGGAAAACAAGGTAAGGCAATTCCAGGCAAGGCAAATCCAGGCTAGGCAACCCAGGCAAGGAAAATCCAGGCAAAAGAAATACTGGCAAGGCAAATCCAGGCAAATTCATGCAAGGCAATTTCAGGCAAGACAAATCCCGGCAAGACACATCCAGGCAAGGCAATTCTAGGCAAGGCAAATGCAGGCAAGTTAAGACAAGGCAAGGCAAATTCAGGCAAGGCAAATCCAGGCAAGGAAAAGCAAGCAAATCCAGTCAAGAAAAATCAAGGCAAGGCAAATCCAGGCAAGGCAAATTCAGGTCAGGCAAGGCAAGGCAAATCCAGGCAAAGTAAACCTAGGCAAGTCAAGCCAAGGCAAGCCAAGACAAGCCAAGACAAACTGAGGCAAGGCAAATCCAGGAAAGGCAAGGCAAGACAAATCCAAGGAAAGCAAATCCACTCAAGGCAAATGCCGGCAAGGCAAATCCAGCTAAGACAAATTCAGGCAAATACTGGTAAGGCAAGGCAAGGAAAGGGAGATTCTGTCACATCCATGCAAGGCAAATACAGGCAAATCCAGCAAAAACAACGAAATGCAAAAGAAAGCAAATCCGGGCAAATCCAGGCAAGGCAAATCCAGGCAAATCCAGGCAAGGCAACTCCATGCAAGACAAATCCAGGCAAGGCAAATTCAGACAAGGCAAATCTAGGCAAGTCAAACTTAAGTCAGGCAAGGCAAGAATATTCCAGGCTTCGCAAATCCAGGCTACGCAAATCCAGGCAAAAATAATCAAGGCAAGGCAAATCAAGGCAAAACAAATCCAGGCAAGGCAAATCCAGGCACAGCAAATGTAGGTAAGCCAATGTAAGGCAAGGAAAATCTAGGAAAGACAAATCCAGGCAAGGCAACTCCAGGCAAGGCAAATGTAGGTAAGCCAATGTAAGGCAAGGAAAATCTAGGAAAGGCAAATCCAGTCAAGGTAAATCGAGCCAAATCCAGTGAATGCAAATCCAGGCAAGGTAAGGCAAGGCAAGGCAAGGCAAGGCAAGGCAAGGCAAGGCAAGACAAGGCAAGACAAGGCAAGGCAAGGCAAGGCAAGGCAAGGCAAGGCAAGGCAAGGCAAGGCAAGGCAAGGCAAGGCAATGCAAATCTAGGCAGGGCAAATACAGGTAAGGCAAGCCAAAACACGGCAAGGTAAATCCAAGCAAGCCAAATGCAGGCAAGGCAAGGCAAGGTAAATCCAGGTAAAAAAATCCAGGCAAGGCAAGGCGAGGCAATTGCAGGAAATGCAAATCCATGCAATCGAAGGCAAGGCAAATCCAGGCATAGCAAATTCAGGCAAAGCAATGCAAGCCAAATCCAAGCAAGCCAAATGCAGTCTATAGAAGACAAGGCAAATCCAGGCAAGACAAATTCAGGAAAGAGAAAACAAGTGAAATCCAGGCAACGCAAGGCAGGGCAAGACAAATCCAGGTAGGTCAAATCCAAGTAAGGCAAGGCAAGGAAAATCCAGCCAAGGCAAAAAAAGTAAAATTCACGCAAGGCAAGACAAGGGAAATCAAAACAAGGCAAATCTAGGCAAGCAAAGGCAAGGCAAATCTAGGCAAGGCAAGGCAAGGCAAATCCAGGCATGGCAAGGCAAGGCTTATCCAGGCAAGGGAAATCCAGGCAAGGAAAGGCACAGCAAATCCAGGCAAATCCAAGCAAGGTAAATCCAGGCAAATACAGTCAAGTTAAAGCAAGGTAAATCCAGGCAACGCAACGCAAGGCAAATTCAGGCAAGGCAAACTTAGGCAAGGCAAGCCAAGGCAAACCCAGGCAAGGCAAGGCAAGACAAATCCAGGGAAGGCAAGGCAAGGCAAACCCAGGCAAATCCAGGCAAGGCAAATCCAAGCAAATCCAGACAAGGCCAAGCAAGGCAAATGTAGGCAAGGCAAATCCAGGCAAGGCAATGTAACGCAAGTCAAATCCAGGCAAGGAAAATTAGGCAAGTTAAATCCAGGCACTGCAAGGCAAGGCAAGCCAAATCCTGGCAAGGCAAATCAGCAAGGTAAATCCAGGCACTGCAAGGCAAGCAAATTTAGGCAAGGCAAGGTTACACAAATCCAGGCAAGACAAATTTAGGCAAGGCAAGACAAGAAAAATCCAGGCCAGGCAAATCCGGGCAAGGCAAATTCAGACAAGGCAACACATAAAAAATCCAGGCGAGACATATCCAGGCAAGGAAAGGCAAGGCAAATACATGGAAGGCAATGCAAGGAAAATACAGCCAAGGAAAATCCAGGCAAGGGAAATCCAGGCAAACCAAGACAAGGCATATCTAAGCAAGACAAATCCAGGCAATGCAAAGCAAGGCAAATCCAGGCAAGACAAATCTAGGCAAGGCAAGGCAAAGCTAATCCAGCAAAAGCAAGGCAAGGCAAATCTAAGACCAGCAAATCCAGCCATAGCAAGATAAGGCAAGGCAAATACAGGCAAGGCAAGGCAAGGCAACTCCAATCATGCAAATCCACGCAATCCAAGGCAAGGAAAACACAGGCAAGGCAAGGCGAGGCAAATCCAGGCAAGGCAAATGCACGTAATACAAGGCAAGGCAAATCTAATCAAGACAAATCCTGTCAAATGAAAACAAGGCAAATCTATTAAAGGCAAATCAAGGCAAGGCACAACAAGGCAAAACCAGGCAAAATAAACAAGGCAATTCCAAGCAAGGCAAATCCAGGCAATCCAAAACAAGGCAAATCCAGGCAATCCAAGGCAAGGCAAATCCAGGCAAGGAAAACCCAGGCAAAGCAAGGCAAGCCAAATCCAGGCAAGGAAAATGCAGGCAATACAAGGCAAGGCAAATCCATGCAAGACAAAAACAGGAAAATCAAAACAAGGCAAATCCAGAAAAGGTAAATTCAGGCAAGGCAAAGCGAGGCAAATCCAGGCAAGGCTAAGCAAAGCAAATCAAGGAAAGGCAAATTCATGCAACCCAAGGCAAAACAAATTTAGGCAAGGCAAATCTAGGCAATGCAAGGGAAGAAAAATTAAGGTAAGGCAAATCCAGGCAACCCAAGGCAAGTCTAATCCAGGCAAGGCAAATCCAGATGAGTCAAATCCAGGCAAGGCAAGGCAAGGCAAATCTAGGAAAGAAAACCAGACACGGAAAGGCAAAGCAAAGCAAATCCGGGCAAGGGAAAGCCAGCCAAAGCAATTTCAGGCAAATTCAAGCAATGCAAATCCAGGCAGAGGAATGCAAATTCATTCGAGGCAAATCCAGGCAAGGCAAATCCAGGCAAGGAAAATCTAGGCAAGTCAAGGCAAGAAATGTCAAATACAGGCAAGGCAAATAGAGGGAAATCTATTCAAGCCAAATCCAGGCAAGCCAAATCCAGGCAAGGAAAGGCAAGGCAAATTCATGCAAGGCAAGCCAAGTTAAGTTAAGGCAAACCCAGGAAATGATAATACAGGCCAATTAAGGAAAGCCAAATACAGGCAAGGCAAATGCAGGCTATACAAGGCAAGGCAAATCCAGGAAAGGCAAATCCAGGCAACGCAGGGCAAGGCAAGACAAATCCAGCAGGTCAAATCCAGTTAAAACCAAGAAAGGTAAATCCAGGCCAAGAAATGCAAGGGAAATCCAGGCAAGGCAATGCAAGGGAAATCAAGGCAAGGCAAACACAGGCAAGGCAAATTCTGGCAAGGAAAGTCTAAGCAAGGCAAGGCAAGGAAAACCCAGGCATGGAAAGGCAAGGCTTATTCAGGCAAGGCAAATCCAGGCAGGGCAAGGCAAGGCAAATCCAGGCAAGAAAAATCCAGGTAAATCCAGTCAAGGCAAAGCAAGCCAATTCAGGCCAGGCAACACAAGGCAAATCCAGGCAAGGCAAACCTAGGCAAGGCAAGCCAAGGCAAAGCAAGACAAATCCGGGCAAGTCAAATCCAGGCAAGGGAAGGGAAGGATAATCCAGGCAAGGAAGATCCAGGCAAGTAAAGGTGAGGCAATTTCAGGCAAGGCAAATCCTGGCAATCCAAGGAAAGGCAAATCCAGGCATAGCAAACTCAGGCAAAGCAAGGCAAGCCAAATCCAGGCAAGGCAAATCCTGGCAATCCAAGGAAAGGCAAATCCAGGCATAGCAAACTCAGGCAAAGCAAGGCAAGCCAAATCCAGGCAAGGCAAATGCAGGGAATACAAGGCAAGGCAAATCCAGGCAAGACAAATCCAGGAAAGACAAAATAAGTCAAGTCCAGGATACGCAAATCCAGGCAATGCAAGGAGAGGCAAGACAAATCCAGGCAGGTCAAATTCAGGTAAGGAAAGGAAAGGTAAATCCAGGCAAAAGAATGCAAGGGAAATCCAGGCAAGGCAAAGCAAGGCAAGGGAAATAAGGCAAGGCAAATCCAGGCAAGCGAATACAAGGCAAATCCAGGCAAGGCAAATCTAGGCAAGGCAAGGCAAGGCAAACCCAGGCATGGCAAGGCAAGGTTTATTAAGGCAAGGCAAGTCCAGGCAAGGCAAGGCAAGGCAAGTCCAGGCAAGGCAAGGCAAGGCAAGGCAAGGCAAGGCAAATCCAGGCAAGGCAAGGCAAGGCAAGGCAAGGCAAGGCAAATCCAGGCAAGGTAAACACAGGCAAGGCAAGGCAAGGCAAGGCAAGGCAAGGCAAGGCAAGGCAAACATAGGCAAGGAAAGGCAAGCAAAATCCACTCAATGCAAATCCAGGCAAGGCAAATCTAGGTAATTTAAAGCAAGGCAAGTCCAGTCAAGGCAAATGCAGGCAAGGCAAATCCATGCAAAGCAAGGCAAGGCAAATCCAGGCAATGCCCGTCCAGGCAGAGCAAGGCAAGGGAAATACAGTCAAGGTAAAGCAAGATTAATACAGCCAAGGCAAATCCAGGCAAGGCAAGGCAAGGAAAGTCCAGGCAAGGCAAATTCAGGTAAGGCAAATCTAGGCAAAAAAAAAAAAAAAACCGGCAACGAAGGCAAGACTATTCCAGGGTAGGCTAATCCAGGCAAGGCAAATCCAGGAAAGAAAAATCCAGGCAAGACAAATCAAGGCCAGGTAAATCTTAGGCAAATTCAGGCAAGTCAAATCCAGGCAAGACAACTACAGGCAAGGAAAGGTAAGGCAAATCCAGGCATGACCAAATGAGGCAATGCAAGGCAAGGCAAATCTGGGCAACCTAAGGTACGGCAAATCCAGGCAAGGCAAATCTAGGCAAGACAAGGAAAGACAAATCCAGGCAAGAAAATCCAGGCAAGGCAAGGCAAGGAAAATTCAGGCACATCAAGGCAAGGCATATACAGGCAAATTCAGACAAAACAACTAAATGCAAAACAAGGCAAATCCAGGCAAATCCAGTCAAGGAAACTCCAGGCAAGGCAAATCCAGTCAAGGCAAATCCAGACAAGGCGAATGCAGGCAAGGCAAGGCAAGGCAAGGAAAATGTAGGAAAGGCAAATCCAGGCAAGAAAAAGCAAGCCAAATTTAGTCAAGGCAAATCCGGGCAAGGGAAATCAGGCAAATCCAGGCAAGAAAACTGCAGGCAAGGCAAATCCAGTCAAGGCAAATCCAGACAAGGCAAATGCAGGAAGGGCAAGGCAGGGCAAGGCAGGGCAAGGCAGGGCAAGGCACGGCAGGGCAAGGCAAGGCAAGGCAAGGCAAGGCAAGGCAAGGCAAGGCAAGGCAAGGGAAATATAGGTAAGGCAAATCTAGGCAAGAAAAAGCAAGCCAAATTTAGTCAAGGCAAATCCAGGGAAGGCAAGCCAAGGTAAGGCAAGGCAAATCTAGGCACGGCAAGCCAAGGCAAGGCAAGGCAAATCCAGGCAAGGCAAGACAAACCCAGGGAACTCAAATCCAGGTCAGGCAAGGCAAGGAAAATCTTGGCAAAGCAAACCTGGCAAGGCAAGCCAAGGCAAGCGAAGGCAAACCCAGGCAAGGCGAATCCATGAAAGGCAAGGCAAGGTAAATCCAGTCAAAGCAAATCCACTCAAGGCGAATTCAGGCAACGAAAGGGAAGGCAAATTCAGGCAAGGAAAATCCAGGCAAGGCAAGGCAAGGAAAGGAAAGGGAAATCCTGGCACATCCAGACAAGGCAAATCTAGGCAAATCCAGGAAAAAAAGCGAAATGCAAAAGAAAGCAAAGTACGGCAAATCCAGCAAGGCAAATCCAGGTAAATTCAGGCAAGACAAATCCAGGCAAATCCAGGCAAAAAACTCAGGCAAGGCAAATCCAGGCAAGGCAAATTCACGCAAGGCAAATCTAGACAAGGCAAACACAGGCAAAAGAAGGCAAGGCAATTCCAAGCAAAGCAAATCCAGGCTAGGCAAATCCAGGCAAAAAAAATATTCTGGCAAGGCAAATCAAGGCAAGACAAATTCAGGCAAGACAAATCCATGCAAGGCAAATCCAGGCAAATTCAGGCAAGGCAACTTCAGACAATTCAAATCCAGACAAGGTAAATCCAAGCAAGGCAAATTTAGGCAAGGAAAATCCAGGCAAGTCAAGGCAAGGCAAGGCAAATTCTGGCCAGGCAAATCCAGACAATGAAAACCAAGCCAAATCTAGTCTAGGAAAACCGATGCAAGGCAAGGCAAGGCAAATCAAGGAAAGCATATCTAGCCATGGCAAGCCAAGGCAAACCCAGGCAAGGAAAATTCAGGAAAGGCAAGGCAAGGTACATCCAGGCAAGGCAAATCCACTCAAGGCAAATTCAGGCAAGGCAAGGCAAGGCAAATCCAGGAAAGGCAATCCAGGAAAATCCAGATAAGGCAAGGCAAGGCAAGGAAAATCCAGGCACATTTAGGCAAGTCAAATCCAGGCAAATTCAGGAAAAACAACAAAATACAAAACAAAGCAAATCCAGGCAAATCCTGAAAAGGAAAATCCATACAAGGCAATGCAAGCATATCCAGTCAAGAAAAAGTTAGGCAAGAAAGGGAGAGAAAATCGCAGGCAAGGCGAGACAAGTGAAGGCAAGGCAAATCCAGGCAATGCATGACAAGGCAAATCCAGGCAAAGCAAACCCAGACAAAGAAAGGCAAGCAAAATTCATGAAAGACAAATGCAGGCAATGTAAGGCAAGACAAATCAAGACAAGACAAATCCAGAAAAGACAAAACCAGTCAAATCCAAAAAAACGAAAATCCAGGCAAGGCAAGACAAATATAGGCAAGGCAAATCCAGGCAAGGCATATCCAGTATAGGCAAGGAAAGGCAAATGAAGACAAGGCAAATCCAAGCAAGCAAAGTCAAGGCAAATCCTGGCAAGGCAAATCTAGGCAAGGCAAGGCAAGGCAAGGCAAGGCAAGGCAAGGCAAGGCAAGGCAAGGCAAGGCAAGGCAAGGCAAGGCAAGGCAAGGCAAGGCAAGGCAAGGCAAGGCAAGGCAAGGCAAATCCAGGCATGGCAAGGAAAGGCTTATTCAGGCAAGGCAAATCCAGGCAAATCCAGGCAAGGGATATCCAGGTAAATCCAGTCAAGAAAAAGCAAGGCAAATCCAGGCAAGGCAAACCTAGGCAAGGCAAGGCAAGCCAAGGAAAACCCTGGCAAAAAATATCCAGACAAGCTAAGGCAAGACAAATCCAGGAAAGACAAATACAGGCAATAGAGGGCAAGGCAAATCCAGGCAGGACAAACCCAGAAAAGACAAAATAAGTCAATCCAGGAAAGGCCAATCCAGGCAAGGTAAGGCAAGGCAAGACAAATATAGGCAAGGAAAATCCAGGTAAGACAAGGGAAGGAAAATCCAGGCAAGACAAGGCAAGGCAAATCCGGGCCAAAAAATCCAGGCAAATCAAGGCAAGGCAAATCCAAGCAAGTGAAGGCAAGGCATATTCTGGCAAGGCAAATCTAGGCAAGGCAAGGCAAGGCAAATCCAAAAAAATCCAGGCAAGGAAAACTAAGGCAAAACCAGGCCAGGGAGGGCAAGGCAAAGCTAGGCAAGGCAAGCCAAGGAAAACCCAGGCAAGGCAAATCCATGAAAGGAAAATTGAGGAACAGCAAATCCAGGCAAAGCAAGCAAGGCAAATTTAGGTAAATCAAATCTAGGCAAGGCAAGACAAGGCAAATCCAGGCAAGGAATTAAGGAAAGGCCAGGCAAGGCAAATCCAGTCAAGGAAAACACAGGAAAAAAAATACAGGCACGGAAAGCAAGACAAGGAAAATCAAGGCAAGGGAAATCCAGGCAAGGGAAATCCAGGCAAGGTAAGGCAAGGCAAATTCAGGCAAATATAGGCAATGCAAATCCAGGCAAGGCAAATCCAGGCTAGGCAAGAAAATGATAAGCAAATACAGGCAAGGCAATTTCAGGAAAGGCAAATACAGGCTAGGCAATCCAAAGCAAATCAAGGCAAGGGAAATCCAGGCAATGCAAAACAAGAAAAATCCAGTCAAGGGAAGGCAAGACAAATTTGTGCAAGGCAAATCCAGGCAAGGCAAGGCAAAACACATCAAGACAAGGCAAATCCAGGCAATGCAAGGCTAGAATAGTCTAGGAAAGAGAAATCCAGGCAAGGCAAGGCAAATCCAGCAAGGCAAAACTAGGAAAGGCAAATCCAGGGAAGGCAAATCCTGGCAAGGGACATCCAGGCAAGGCAAATCCAGGCAAGGCAAATCCAGGCAAGGCATATCCAAGCAAGGCAAACGGAGGAAATGCAAATCCAGGAATGGCAAGGTAAGGCAAATCCAGACTAGGAACGGCAGGGTAAATCCAGGCAAGGCAAATCCAAGCAAGGCAAGGCAAGGCAAATCCAGGCAAGGCAAATGCAGGCAATGAAAGGCAAGGCACCTCCAGGTAAAGCAAGTCAAGGCAAATCCAGGCAAGGAAAATCAAGACAATGCAAGGCAAGGCAAGACATATCCAACCAACGAAAATCCAGGCAAGGCAAGGCAAGGCAAATCCAGGCAAGCCAAGGAAAGGCAAATTTATGCAAGGTGAGAAAAGGCAAGGCCAAACCAGGGAATCCAAATCCAGTAAAGGCAAGGCAAGGCAAATCCAGGTAAGGCAATTCCAGAAAATCCAAGGCAATCCAAATCTAGGCAAGGCAAATTTAGACAATGCAAGGCAAGGAAAATGTGGGCAAGACAAATCCAGGTAAGACAAGGCAAGGCAAATCCACAAAAGGCAAGGCAAGGCAATTCCAGGCCAGGCAAGCCATGCAGTACAAGGCAAGGCAAACTCTGGCAATGCAAGGCAAGCCAAATCCAGGCAATGAAAATGCAGGCAATACAAAGTAAGGTAAATTCAGGCACGGCAAATCCAGGTAAGCCAAGGAATGAGAAATCAAAGCACGACAAGGCAAGGCAAATCCAGGCAACAAAGATCCAGGCAAGGCAATGCAAGGAAAAGTAAGGCAAGGCAAATCCAGGCAAGTTAACATAAGGCAAATCCAGGAAAGGCAAACGCAAGCAATGCAAGGGAAGGCAAATCCAGTCAGGCGAAATTCAGGCAAGACAAATCCAAGCAAAGCAAGGCAATGCAAATCCAGGCAAGGCCAATCCAGGAAATACAAGGAAAGGCAAATCCAGGCAAGCAAGGACAGGTAAATTCTAGCAAGCCAAATCTAGGCAAGGCAAGGCAACCCAAATCCAGGCAAGGCAAATCCAGGCAATGCAAGGCAAGGCAAATCCAGGAAAAACAACGCAAGGCAAATCAAGGCAAGGCAATTCCAGACTAGGCAAAACAAAACACATCCAAGCAAGTGTAATGCAGTCAAGGCAAATCAACGGAAATCCAGGCAAGTCAAGGCACGGCTAATGCAGGCAGAGCAAATCCAGGCAACGGAAGGCAAGACAAATCCAGGAAAGGGTAATCCAGAGAAGGCAAATCCAGGCACTGGAAGGCAAGGCAAATCCAGGCAAAGCAAGGCAAGGCAAATCCAGGAATGTGAAATCCAGGCAAGGCATGACAAGGCAAATCCAGGAAAGGCAAACCCAGGCAAGGAAAGGCAAAGCAAAGCAAATTCAGACAAGGCATATCCAGGCAAGGCAAGGCAAGGCAAATTCAGGTAAGGCAAGACAAGGAATAAAAAATCCAGCCGCATCCAGGCAAGGCAAATCCAGGCAAAACCACGAAATGCAAGGCAAGGCAAATCCAGGCCAATCCAGGCAAGACAAATCTAGGCAAATCCAGGCAAGGCAACTCCAGGCAAGGCAACTATAGGCAAGGCAAATCCAGGCAAGGCAAATTTAGGCAAAGGAAGGTAAGGCAAATCCCTGCAAGGCAAATCTAGGCAAAACAAGGCAAGGAAAATTCAGGCAAGGCAAATCCATGCAATGCAAGGGAACACAATGCAAATTCTGGCAAGTGAAATCTTGGCAAGGCGAGGCAAGGGAAGGCAAGACAAATTTATGCAGGGCAATTACTGGCAAGGCAAGGCAATAGAATTCCAGGCAAAGGAAGTCCAGGCAAGGCAAATACAGACAAGGCAAGTCATGAAAAATGAAAGGAAGGCAAATCCAGGCAAGGAAAGGCAAGGAAAATCCACCCAAGGCAAATCAAGGCAGGGCAAGGCAAGGCAAATCCTGGAACAAAAATGCAAGGCAAATCTAGACGAGGAAAATGCAGGCAAGGCAAGGTAAGGCAAATCCAGACAAGAAAAATCCATGCAAGGCAGTGCAAGGAAAATCCAAAAAAGGAAAATCCAGGATGAAAAATTTAGGCAAGGCAAATCAAGGCAAGGCACAGCAAGGCAAATCCAGGTGAGGCAAATCAAATCCAGGCCCAAAACGGCAAGGCAACTTTAGGTAAGGCAAATTAGGCAAGGCAAGGAAAATCCAGGCAAGGCTAATTTAGGCAAGGCAAGGCAAGGCAAGGCAAGGCAAATATAGGCAAAGCAAGGCAAAACAAACCCAGGCAAGGAAAATCCATGCAAGGAAAAAGAGGTAAGACAAGGCAAGGCAAACCCAGGCAAGGCAAATCTAAGCAAGGCAAGGCAAGGCAAATCCAGGCAAGGCAAGGCAAAACAAACCCAGGCAAGGAAAATCCATGCAAGGAAAAAGAGGTAAGACAAGGCAAGGCAAACCCAGGCAAGGCAAATCTAAGCAAGGCAAGGCAAGGCAAATCCGGGCAAGGCAAGGCAAGGCAAATCAAAGCAAGGCAGCACAATGTAAATCCAAGCAAGGCAAATCCAGGCAAGTCAATTTCAGGCAAGGCTAGGAAAGGCAAATCCAGGCATGGAAAATTCATTCAAGGTAAATCCAGGAAAAAGAAATCTAGTTGAGGCAAATCAAGGCAAGGCAAATCCAGGCACAGCAAATCCAGGCAAGGCAAATCTAGGCAAAATACAGCAAAGCAAATCCAGGCAATGCAAGGCAAGGCGAATCCAGGAAAGGCAAATCCAGGCAAGGCAAGGCAAGCCAAATCCAGGCAAGGCAAGGCAAGGCAAATCCAGGGAAGTCATGTCTAGGTAAGGCAATGCAAGGCATATCCAGGCAAGGCGAGGAAAGAAAAATCCAGTCAATGCAAATCCAGGCTGGGCGAATCCAGGCAAGGCAAATCAAGTCAAGGCAAATCCAGGCACAGTAAATCCAGGAAAGGCAAATCCAGGCAAGGCAAATCCAGGCAAGTCAAATCTAGGCAAGGCAAGGCAAGGCAAGGCAAGGCAAGGCAAATCCATTCAAGGCAAATCCAGGCAAGGCAAGGCAAGACAAGGCAAGGCCAATTCAGGCAAGGCAAATCCAGGAAAGTCAAGGTAAGGCAAGGCAAATTCAGAAATGAAAAATCCAGGCAGGGTAAATCCAGACAAGGCAAAAACAGGTAAGGCAAGGCAAGGAAAATGCAGGCAAGAAAATCTATGCAAGGCAAGGCAAGGCAAGGCAAGGCAAATCTATTCAAGGCAAATCCAGGGAAGGCAAAGTAAGGCAAGGCCAATTCATGCAAGGGAAATCCAGGCAAAGCGAGGCAAATTCAGGTAAGGCAAATCAAAGCAAGGCAGCACAAGACAAATCCAGGAAAGGCAAATCCGTGCATGGAAAGGTAAGGTAAATCCAGGTAGGGTAAAACCAAGCAAAACAAATTCAGGCAAAGCAAATCCAGGCAAGGCAAATCAAGGCAAGGCAATTACAAGGAAGGCAAATCAAGCCAAAGCAAGTCCAGGTAAAAAAATCTAGGCAAGGCAACACAAGGAAATTCCAGGCAAGGCAAATCAAGACAAGTCAAGGATAGGCAAATCCAGGCAAGGCAAGGGAAGGCAAATCCAGGCAAGAAAAATTCAGGCAAGGCAAATCCAGGCAAATTAATGCAGGGAAGGAAAGATAAGGCAAATCCAGGAAATAAAAATCCAGGCAAGGCAAAAAAGCAAATCCTTGCAAGGCAAGGCAAAGCCAAATCCAGGCAAAGCAAGGCAAGACAAATCCAGGCAAATCAAGGCTAGGCAAATCCAAGCAAAACAAGGCAAGGCAAATCCATGTAAGATAAATCCAGGCAAGGGAAGGCAAGGAAAATCCAGGCAAGGCAAGGCAAGACAAGGCAAGGCAAGGCAAATCCAAACAAGGCAAATCCATCCAAGGCATGTCAGGAAAAATCCACGAAAGGCAAATAAAGGCAAGCCAAGGAAAAGTAAATCCAGGCAAGGATAATCCAGGCAAGGCAATCCAGGCAAGTGAAGGCAAGGCAAATCCAGGCAGGACAAATCCAGGAAAGAAAATTCCAGGGAAGAAAAACCCAGGTAAAGTAAATCCAGGGAAGACAAATCAAGGTAAGGTAAATCTGTGCAAGGAAAATGCAGGCAAAGCAAATCCAGACAAGGCAAAACAAGTCAATTCCAGGTAAGGCAAAGCGAGGCAAATCCAGGCAAGAAAAGAGAAGCTAATCCAGGAAAGGCAAATACGAGCTAGGCAATGCAAGGCAAATCCAGGCAAGGCATGTCGATGCAAGGCAAATTCAGGCAAGGCAAATCCAGGAAAAGCGAAGCAAGGCAAGAAAAGGCAAGGGAAATCCAAGCAAGGTAAGGCAAGGCAAATCCAGTCAAGGCATATCCACGCAAGGCAAGGTAAGGCAAATCCAGGCATGGCAAATCCAGGCTGATTAATCCAGGCAAGGCAAATCCAGTGAAGGCAAATCCAGGAAAGGAAAATTTAGGCAAGGCAAATCCAGGTGAGGCAAATCAAATCCAGGCAAATCACAGCAAGGCAAATACAGGCAAGGCAAGTCAGGCAAGGCAACGAATGGCCAATCCAGGCAAAAAAGGCAAGGCAAATCCATGAAAGACAAATCAAGACAAGGCAAGGCAAGGCAAAAACAGGAATGACAAATCCAGGCAAGACAAACACAGGCACGGCAAATCCAGGCAAAACAAGGCAAGGCAAGGCAAATCTAGAGAAGACATATCCAGGTACAGAAAATCCAGGCAAGGCAAATCCAGGCAAGGCAAGGCAAGGCAAACCCATGCCAGGCAAATTTAGGCAAGGCAAGGCAAGGCAAGGCAAGGCAAGGCAAGGCAAGGCAAGGCAAGGCAAGGCAAGGCAAGGCAAAACAAATCCAGGCAAGCTAGTCAAGGCAAACACAGGAAAGGCAAATCCAGGCAAGTCAAATCCAGGCATGGCAAGAGAAAACAAATCCAGGAAAGTCCAATCCACCCAAGGCTATGCCAGGCAAATCCAGGCAAGGCAAATCCATGCAAGGCAATGCAAGGCAAGTCCAGGCAAGGCAAATCCAGGCAAGTCTATGCCAGGCAAATACAGTCAAGGAAAATCCAGGCAAGGAAAGGCAAGGCAAGCCCAGAGAAGGCAAATACAGGCAAAATAAAAGGCAAGGCAAATCCAGGCAATGCAAGGTAAGGCAAATCCAGGCAAGGCAAGGCAAGGCAATGCAAGGCAAATCCAGGAAAGGCAAAGCCAGGCAGGAAAAGGTAAGGCAAATACACAAAAAAAGAAATCCAGACAAGGCAAATCCAGGCAAGGAAAATCCAGGAAAGCTAAATCCATGCAAGGCAAATCCAGGCAAGGCAAGGCAAGGCAAATCCAAGCAAAAAACATCCAGGCAATTCAAGGAAAGGCAAATCCAGGCAAGGCAAAGCAAGAACAATCCATGCAAGGCAATGCAAGGCAAATCCACGAAGAGGCAAATCCACGAAAGGCAAATCCAGGAAAGACATGGCACGATAAACCCAGGCAAAGCAAATTTCGGCAATTCAAGGCAAGGCAAATCCAGGTAAGACAAGGCAAGGCAAGGCAAATACAGGCATGACAAATTCAGGCAAGGCAAATCCGGAAACGGCTAATCCAGGCAAGGGAAATTCAGGCATGTCAAATCCAGGCAAGGCAAGGCAAGCCAAATCCAGGTAAGGCAAGGAAAGGCAAGGCAAATTTAAAAAAGACATATCCAGGCACAGCAAATCCAGGCAAGGAAAATCCAGGCAAGGCAAGGCAAATCTATGCAAGTAAAATTAAAACAAGGCAAGGTTAGGCAAATCCAGACAAGGCAAATCCAGAGAAAACAAATCCATGCAAGGCAAACCCAAGCAAAACAAGGCAAGCCAAATTTAGGCAAGGAAAATCCAGGTAAGTCAAATCCAGGCAAGGAAAGGCAAAACAAATCCAGGCAAAAAAAGGCAAGGCAAATCCAGGAAAGGTAAATCTAGGCAAGGCGAGGCGAGGCTAATCCAGGCGTGGAAAATCCAGGCAACGCAAATCCAGGCAAGCCAAATTTAGGCAAAACAAATCCAGGCAAGGCAAATCCAGGCAAGGGAAGGCAAGGCAAATCCCAGAAAGGTAAATCGAGGCAAGGCAAGGCAATGCACATCCAGGGAAGGCACATCCAACAACGCAAATCCAGGCAAGGCAAGAGAAAGCAAATCCAGGCAAGGCAAGGAAAGGAAAATCCAAGTAAAAGCTATTCAGGCAAGGCAAATTCCGGCAAGACAAATCCAGGGAGGCAAATCCAGGGAAGGCAAATCCAGACAAAGCAAATTTAGGCAAGGCAATTCCAGGCAAGTGAAGAGAAGGCAAGGCAAATACATTCAAGGAAAATCCAGGCAAGGCAAATCCAGAGAAGACAAATCCAGGAAAGGGAAGGCAAGGCAAATTCAGGCTACGTAAATTCAGGCTAGGCAAGGCACATCCAGGAAAGGCAAATCCAGGCCAATAAAAGGCAAGGCAAATCCAGGCAAGGCACATCAAGGACAAGCAAATCCAGGCTAGGCAAGGCAAATAATCCAGGCAAGGCAAGGCAATTAAATTCCGGGAAGGGCAAATCCAGGCCAGGCAAAACAAAAACAATCCAGGCAAGGCAACGCAAGGCAATTCCGGGCAAGGCAAATCCAGAAAAAGCAAGGCAAGGCAAACCCAAGCAAAAATTATCCCGACAATTCAAGGCAAAGCAAATCCAGGCAAGGCAAGGCAAACCCAGGCAAAGCAAATCCCGGCAATTCAAGGCAAGGCAAATAAAGGCAAGGCAAGGCAAGGCAAATAAAGGCATGACAAATTCAGGCAAGGCAAATTCGGGCACCACTAATTTAGGCAAGAGAAATTCAGGCAAGTCAAATCCAGGCAAGGCAAGCCAAATTCAATTAAGGCAAGGCAAGGCAAATCTAGAAAAGACAAATACAGGCACAGCAAATCCAGGCAAGGCAAATCCAGGCAAGGCTAAGACAGGCAAGTCCAGGCAAGGCAAATCCAGGCTAGTCAAGGCAAGGAAAATCCAGGCAACGAAAATACAGGCAAGGCAAATTTCCCTAAGGAGCCTCAGAGAAGCTGCTGGCAGCTGACCCTCCTCTGTGAGTCGTTGGAGGCTGTAAATGGGACCTTGTGCAATGTTTGTGGAAGGAAGAGCAAGTGATATAAACCACAACAATGGCAGGGAAGCCTGTGAGGAGTTCCTGGCGTCTCTCATGACACACAGAATCAATAATTCAAGATCTGACTTCAGAGTTGAAAAAGCTCAAGGTGACAGCTGAGCCCTCACTTCAAACAGGAAGAACAGGTGCAAGAATTTGAGGTGATACCAGAGAGAACTGTTTGCCTGGCTGTGTGTGAGACTGCGGGGTTATCAGGAAAAGCTGGAAAGGGGGAGGTGGAAAGGCTAAAGCCTGAGCCTTTACTCAAGAAAGGATGGTCTTGCTTGTGTCACAGTGCTCTGGGGCAGAAGAGACTCCTGGGGACTGAGTACAGATGGCTTCTGAATTTGTTTACATTTTCTATCAGAACTGACATTTGCTTCTGGCACACGATGTTTTTCTTCTATCACCTCTACCCTCTTTTGTGTTCTCTTTGCTGTCTTTTTTTCTTTATCAGTCAAAGTGCAGCCAGAAAAAACAGAAACCATGCTAAATATTTCAACCACAGGGGGACCACTAGATAGAACATGTTACAAAAGCACTGGGAGGGCTGAGAGAGCCACAAAGAGGAGAGGAGAGGAAGATGAGCCACCACAGAGATTGGAAATTACAGGAAGCTGTAATTTTCTCAGGGCTGGAGGAACCAAGCAAGGAGGTTCTAGAGCCCAGCAGCACGGTGGTGGCTAAACCTGCTGGAGGCTGCAGCTGCTATTCAAAGAAATCACTGCTGCATTGTACAGCAATGCAAATACAGGCAAGGGAAGACAAGGCAAGGCAAAGCAATTCCAGGCAAGGCAAATCCAGGCAAGGCAAGGTAAGGCAAGGGAAATCCAGGTAAAGCAACTCCAGGCAAGGCAAAATAAGTAAAGGCAAGGAAAATCCAGGCAAGGCAAGGCAAGGCAAGGAAAGTCCAGGCAAGGCAAATCCAGGTAAGGCGAGGCAAGGCTAATCCAATCCAGGCAAAGCAAAAAAAGGAAAAGCAAATGCAGGCAAGGCAAATCCAGGCAAGGGAAGGGAAGGCAAATTCAGCCACGGAAAATCCATACAAGGCAAGGCAAGGAAAATCCAGACAAGGCAAATCCAAGCAGGCCAAGGCAGTGCAAAACCAGGCAAGGCAAATCAAGGCAAAGAAAGCAAGCCAAATCCAGGCAAGGCAAATCCAGGCAACGCAAGGCAAGGAAAATCCAGGCAAGACAAATCCAGGGAAGTGAAGGCAAGGCAAACCCAGCCAAGACAAGGCAAGGGAAATCCAGGCAATGCATATCCAGGCAATGCAAGGGAAGGCAAATCCAGTCAAGGAAAATCCAGGCAAGGCAAATCCAGGGAAGGAAAATCGAGGTAAGGCCAGTCATGGTAAGGCAAATCCAGATATGAGAAGGCAAGGCAAATCCAGGCAAGGCTAGGCAACGCAAATGCAGTCAAGGCAAATCCAGGCAAGGCAAGGCAAGATGAATTCAGGCAAGGCAAATCCTGGCAAGGCAAGGAAAGAAAAAATTAGGCAAGGTAAACCCAGGTAAGGCAAGGCAAGGTAAATCCAAGCAAGGCAAGGCAAGGCAAGGCATGGCAAATCAAGGCAAGGCAAAACAAGGCACATTTAGGGAAGGCAAATCCAGACAAGGCAAGGCAAGGCAAATCCAGGAAAGAAAAGGCAAGGAAATCCAGGCAAGGTAAATCCAGGAAAAAAGAGGCAAAGCAAATCGAGCCAAGGCAAATTAAAACAAAGCGAGGCAAGGCAAATCCAGGCAAGGCAATGCAAGGCAAATCCAGACAAGGCAAATCCAGGCAAGGCAAGGTAAATACAGGCAAAGCAAATCTAGACACGGCCTGGCAAGGCAAATGCAGGCAAAACAATGCAAGACAAATTCAGGCAAAGTAAATACAGGCAAGGCAAGGCCAGGCAAATCCTTGTAAAGCAAATCAAGGCAACGCAAGGCAAAGGAAATACAGGCAAGGCAAATCTATGCAAGGCAAGGCAAAGCAAGGAAAATCCAGGCGAGGCAAAACCCAGCAAGGCAAGACAAGGTATGGCAAATCCACGCAAAGCACATCTAGGCAAGGCTAGGCAAGGCAATGCAAATCCAGGAAGGCAAATCATAGCACAGCAAACCGATGCAAAGCAAATCCAAATAAGGTAAATCTAGCCAAGGCAAGGCAAGGCAAAAGCAGGCAAGGCAAATCCAGACAGGGCAAATCCAGATAAGGCAAATCCAGAAAAGGCAAATCCAGGAAAGGCAAGGCAATTCAAGACAAATCCAGGCAAGAAAAATCCAGGCAAACCAAGGCAAGTCAAATTAAGAAAAGGCAAATTCAGGCAAGACAAATCCAGAAAGGGCCAGGCAACGCAAATCCAGGCAAGGAAAATCCAAGGAAGGGAAATCCAGGCAAATCAAATTCAGGCAAAGCAAGGAAAAAGAAATCCAGGCCAGGCAAATCCAGGCAAGACAAGGCAAAGCAAATCCAGGCAAGGCAAAGCTAGGCAAAGCAAGGTAAGGCAAATTTAGGACAGGCAAATCCAGTCAAGGCAAGGGAAATCCAGGCAATAAAAGTCAAGGCAAATCTAGGCAAGGTAAATCTAGGCAAGGAGAGGAAAGGCAAATCCAGGCAAGGCAAATCCAGGCATGGCGAGGCAAGGCAAATCCAGGCAAGAAATATCCAGGAAAAAAAAAACACAGGCAAGAGAAGACAAGGCAAGGAAAATCCAGGCAAGCCAAGGCAGGGCAATGCAAATCCAGGTAAGGCAAACCCAGGCAAGGCAAATTCAGGCATGGCAAGGCAAGGCAAGACAAATCCAGGCAAGGCAAATCCAGGCAATGCAAACCCAGGCAAGGCAAATCCAGGCAAGCAAATCCAGGGAAGGCAAATCCAGGCAAGGCAGATCCAGGAAAGGCAATAAAAGGTAAACCCTGCGAAGGCAAATCCAGGCAAAGCAAATCAAGGCAAGGTACATCCAGGAATGGCAAATCAAAGCAAGGCACGGCATGGCAAATCTAGGCAAAGATAGTCAAGGCAAATCCATGCAAGGCAAATCCAGGCCAGGGAAACCAAGGCAAATACTGGCAAGGCAAGGCAAGGCAAGACAAATCAAGGTAAGGCACATCTAGGCCAGGCAAAACAAGGCAAATCCAGGCAAGGCAAGAAAAGGCAAATCCAGGCAAGGCGATTCCAGGTAAGAGAAAACTAGGCAAGCAAATCCATGAAAGGTAAACTTAGGCAAGGCAAGGCAAATCCAGGCAAGGCAAGGCAAGGCAAATCCAGGAAAGACATATCCAGCCAGAACAAATTCATGCAAGAAAAGTCCAGGCAAGGCAAATCCTGGCAAGGTACGGCAAATCCAGGAAAGGCAAAGAAACGGAAATCTAGGTAAGGCAAATCCAGGCAGGCAAAGGCGAGGCAAGGCAAATCCAGGCAAGGCAAAACTAGGCAAATCCAGGGAAGAAAAATCCAGGCAAGGCGAATCCAGGCAAGGCAAGGCAAGGAAAACCCAGGCAAGACAAAGCAAGGCAAGGCAAATCCAGGAGAGGCAAGTCGAGGCAAATCCAGGCAAGGCAAAACTGGGCAAATCCTGGCAAGGTAAGGCAAAGAAAATCCAGGCAAGACAAAATACAGCAAGGCAAATCCAGGCAAGGCATTGCAAGGGAAATCCAGGAAAGGCATATCCACTCTCGGGAAGGCAAGGCACACACAAGAAAGGCAAGGGAAGTCAAAGCCAGGCAAGGCAATTCAAAGTCAGGCAAGGCAAATCCAGAAAAGGTAACACAAAAGAAACCCAGGCAAGGCAACGCAAGGCAAATCCAGGCAAGGGAAGGCAAGGCAAAATAAATCCAGGCAAGGCAAATCCAGGCAAGGCAAGGGAAGGGCAATGCAAACCGAGGCAAGGCTAACCCAGGCAAGGCAAACTTAGTCAAGGCAAATACAGGCAAGGGAAATCTAGGCAAGGCTAGGCAGGGCAAATACACGCAAGGCAAATCCAGGCAAGGAAAAGCAAGGCAAACCCAGGCAAGGTCAATCCAGGCAAGGCAAGGCAAGGCAAATCCAGGAAAGGCAAGACAAAGCAAGGAAAATCCAGGCAAGGCATTGCAAAAGAAATTCAGGAAAGGCAAATCCACGCCAGGGAAGGCAAGGCAAGTCAAAGCCAGGCAAGGCAAATCCAGGAAAAAAAACGCAAGAGAAATTCAGGAAAGGCAAAACCACGCGAGGCAATGCATGGCGAATCCAGGCAAGGGAAGGCAAAGCAAGGCAAGGCAAACTCAGACAAGGTAAATTTAGGCAAGGCAAGGCAAGAAAAAAAAGGCAAATCCAGGCAAGGCAAATCCAGGCAAGGGAAGGCAAGGGAAGGCAAATCCAGGCTAGGTGAGGCAAAGCTAATCCAATCCAGGAAAGGCAAGGCAAGGCAAGGCAAATGCAGGCAAGGCAATTCCAGGCAAGGCAAGGTAAGGCAAATTCAGGCAAGGCAAATCCGGGCAATACAAGGCAGGGCAATGCAAATCCAGGGAAGGCAAATCCATGCAAAACAAATCCAGGCAAGGCAAATCTAGGCGAGGCAAGGCAAGGCAAGGCACGAAAAATCCAGGCAAGTAAAATTCAGGCAAAACAAAACAAACCAAATCAAGGCAAGGCAAATCCAGGCCAGCCAAATCCAGCCAAGGAAAGGCAAGGCAAATCCAGGCCAGGTACATCCCTGCAAGGCAAGGCAAATCAAGGCAAGGCACATCCAACAAACACAAATCCAAGCAAGGCCAGGCAAGGCAAATCCAGGTAAGGGAAATTCAGGCAATGGAAATCCAGGCAAATCAAATCCAGGCAAGGCAAGTTAATAGAAATCCAGGCAAGCATATCCAGGCAAGGCAAGTGAGAACAAATCCAGGCAAGGGAAATCCAGGCAAGGGAATTCCAGGCAAGACAAGGCAACGCAAATTTAGAAAAGGCAAATCCAGGCAAGGCAAGGCAAGGCAAAACAAATTCAGGCAAGAAAATGCAAGGCAAATCCAGGCAAGTGAAATCTAGACAAAAAGAGGCAGGGCAAATCCAGGCAAGGCAAATCCAGGCATGGCGAGGCAAGGAAAATCCAGGCAAATGAAGGCAATGTAAGGCAAATCCAAGCAAGGCAAATCCGGGCAATACAAGGCAGGGCAATGAAAATCCATGGAAGGCAAACCCAGCAAGGCAAATTCAGGCAAGGAAAACCCAGGCAAGGAAAACCGAGGCAAGGCAAGGAAAGGCAAATCCAGGCAAGGAAAATGCAGGCAAAAGAAGGCAAGGTAACCAAATCCAGGCAAGGCAAATCCGGGCAATACAAGGCAGGGAAATACAAATCCAGGGAAGGCAAACCCAGGAAGGCAAATCCAGGCAAGGCAAACCCAGGCAAGGCAAATCCAGGCAGGGCAAATCCATGAAAGGAAGGAAAGGAAAACACAGGCAAGGCAAGGGAAAGCAAATCCAGGCAAGGCAAATCTAGGGAAGGGAAATCCACGATGGCAAGGAAAACCCAGGCAAGGCAAATCCAGGCAGGGCAAGGCAAATCCAGGCAGGGCAAGGAAAGGAAAACCCAAGCATGGGAAATACACGTAAAAGAAAACAAGGCAAATCCAGGCAAGGCAAAAAAGGGCAAATCCAGCCAAGGCAAAGCCAGGCAAGGCAAATCCAGGCAAGGCAAATCCAGGAAGTCAAATCCAGGCAGGGCAAGGCAAGGCACATCCAGGCAAGGGAAATCCAGGCAAGTCATATCCAGGCAGGGCAAATCCAGGAAAGGGAGGCAAGGTAAAATAAATGCAGGCAAGGCAAACCAAGGCAAGGCAAAAGAAGACAAATCCAGGAAAGGCAAATTTAGGCAAGGAAAGGGAAGGCAAATCCAGGCGAGAGAAATCCAGGCAAGGCAAATCGAAGCAAGGCAAATCCAGGAAAGGCAAATCCTGAAAAGGGAAATCCAGGCAAGGCAAGGCAAATCCAGGCAAGGCAAAGCAAGAAAATGCAATTCCAGGGAAGGCACATCAAGGCAAGGCAAATCCAGGCAAGACAAAACAAGGCAAATCGAGACTAGGCAAGGTAATGCAAATCAAGGCAGGCAAGGCAAGCAAATCCAGGCAAGGCAAATCCAGGCAAAACAAGGCAAGCCCAATCCAGGCAAGGCAAACCCAGGCAAGGGAAGGCAAGGAAATCCAGGAAAGGTAAATCCAGGCAAGGAAAGGCAAAGCAAAAACAAATCCAGGCAAGGCAAATCCAGGCCATGGAAGGCAAGGCAAATCCAGTCAAGGCAATGCAAGGCAAATCCATGCAAGGCAAATTTAGACAAGGCAAGGGAAATCCAGGCAAGGCAAATCCGGGCATGGCAAGGCAAATCAAGGCAAGGAAAGGCAAGAAAAATCCAGGCAAGAACAATCCAGGCAAGGCAAGGCAAGGCAAGGTAACCCCAGGCAAGGAAAATCCAGGTAAGGCAAGGCAAGGGAAATTTAGGCAAGACAAATCCAGGGAAGGCAAGCAAGGAAAGGGAAATCCAGGCAAGGCAAATCCAGGCAAGGCAAGGCACGGCAAGGCAAATTCAGGCAAGGAAAACATAGGCAAGGCAAGGGAAGGGAAGGCAAATGCAGGCAAGGAAAATCCAGGCAAGGCAAGAAAAGGCAATGCAAGGGGAATCCAGGGAATGTAAGGCAAGGCAAATCCAGGCAAGGCAAATCCATGGAAGGCAAGGCAAAACACTCCAAATCCAGGCAAGACAAATCCAAACAAGGCAAATACAGAAAATCAAGGCAAGTCAAACGCCGGTAAGGCAAATCCACGCAATGGAAGGCAAGGCAAATTCAGGTAAGGTAAACCCAGGCAAGGCAAGGCAGGACAAGGCAAGGGAAGTTCAGACGAGGCAAATGCAGGCAAGGCACATCCAGGAAATGCAAATATGGGCAAGACAAGGCAAGGCAAATCCACTCAAGGCAAAACAAGGCAAGGCAGATTCAGGCAAGGCAAGGAAAGGTAAAAGAAATCCAAGCAAGGCAAATCCGGGAATGGCAAGGCAAGGCAAGGCAAGGCAAGGTAAATGAAATCCAGGAAAGGAAAGGCAAATCCACGCAAGGCAAGGCAAGGCAAATCCCGTTAAGGCAAATCCACGCAACGCAAGTCATGGCAAATCCAGTCAAGGCAAATTCAGGCAAGACAAGATAGACAAATCCAGGCATGGCAACGCAAGGCAAGGCTAGAAAAATCCAGGCAAGGTAACTAAAGGCAAATCCAGGCAAGTCAAGGGCTGGCAAATCCAGTCAAGGCAAATTCAGGCAAGACAAGATAGACAAATCCAGGCATGGCAACTCAAGGCAAGGCTAGAAAAATCCAGGCAAGGTAACTAAAGGCAAATCCAGGCAAGTCAAGAGCAGGCAAATCCAGTTAAGCAAATCCAGGAAAGGCAAGGCAAGCCAAATACAGGCAAGTCAAAATTAATACAGTCCAGGCATGGAAAGGCAAATCGAGGCAAGGCAAATCCAGGCAAGGCAAGGCAAGGCAAGGCAAGGCAAGGCAAGGCAAGGCAAATCCACGCAAGGCAAAGTAGGCAAATCCAGGCAAGGTAAATCAAGGCAAAGCAAGGCAAGCCAAATCCAAGGAAGACAAATCCAGGCAAGGCAAATTCGGGCAAGGCAAGGCAAGGCAAATTCAGGCAAGGCTAATCCAGGCAAAGAGAGGCATGGCAAATTCAGGCAAGGGAAATCCAGGCAAGGCTAGGTAAGGCAAATCCAGATAATGCAAGTTCGGGCAAATCAAATCCAGACAAGGCAAAGCAAAGCTAATCAAGGCAATGCAAATCCAGGCAACGCAGCGCAATTCCAGGCCAGAGAGTGCAAGAAAATTCCACGCAAGGCAAGTCAAGAAAAGGCAAGGAAAGGCAAGTCCCATCAGGGCAAATCAAGGCAAGGCAAATCCATTTAAGGCAAGGCCAGGCAAAGAAGGCAAAGAAAGGAAAGGTAAATCCAGGCAAGCAAATTCAGGCAAAGCAATTCCAGGCAAGGCAAATCAAGGCATGAAAAATTCAGGCAATGCAAGGCAAGGTAAATCCAGGCAAGTCAAGGAAAGATAAGGAAAATCCAGATAAAGCAAGGCAAGGCAAATTCACGCAAGGAAAATCCAGGAAAGGCAAGGCAAGGCAAACCCAGGCTAGACAAATCCAGGCAAAACAAGGCAAGGCAATGCAAATCCAGGCAAGGCAAGTCCCGGCAAGGAAATTTATTCAAGGCAAGGCAAGGCAAGGCAAGGCAAAGAAAGCCAAAGCATGGCAAGGCAAGTCCAGGTAAGGCAAATCAGGGCAAGACAAATCTAGACAAGGCAAATCCAGGCAAGGCAAGTACGCAAATCCAGGCAAGGCTAAGTATGCAAATCCAGGCAAGGAAAATAAAGGCAAGGGAAGCCAAGCCAAATCCAGGCAAGCCAAATCCAGGCAAAGAAAGGAAAGGCAAGGCAAATCCACACCAGGCAAAACTGGGAAAGAAAAGGCAAGTCAAATCCAGGCAAGGCAAGCCAAGGCAAATCCAGGCAAGGGAAATACAGGCAAGGCAAGGTAAGGCAAATCCAGGTAAGCCAAGTCCAGGCAAATCGAATCGAGACAAGGCAAGGCAAAGCTAATCCAGGCAAGGCAAATCCAGGCAACGAACGTAAAGCAAATACAGGCAAAAATAGGCAAGGCAAATCCAGGCAAGGCAATGCAAGGCAAGGCAAGGCAAGGCAAATCCAGGCAAGGCAAGGCAAATCCAGGCAAGGCAAGGCAAGGCAAATCCGCCAAGACAAATCCAGGCAAGGGAAATCCAGGCTAAGCAACTCAAGTCAAGGCAAGGCAAGTCAAATTCAGGTAAGGCAAACGCAGGCAAGGTCCATCCTGTTGAGTCAAGTCAAGAAAAATCCAGGCAAGGCAAATTCAGGGAAGGTAAATCCAGGCAAGGCAAAACCAGGCAGTGCAAGGCAAATCCAGGCAAGGCAAATTCAGACAAGGCAAGGCAAGGGAAATCCAGGCCAGGCAGTGCAAGGGAAATCCATTCAAGGAAAATCCAGGAAAGGCAAGGCAAGGCAAATCCAGGCTAGACAAATTCCGGCAAGAAAAGGCAAGACAAGGCAAATTCAGGCAAGACAAATCCAGGAAAGGCAAGTCCCGGCAAGGCAAATCAAGGCAAGGCAAATCCATTGAAGGCAAGGCAAGGCAAAGAAAGGTCAAGCAAGGCAAGGCAAATCAAGGCAAGGCAAATTCAGGCAAGGCAAATCCAGGCAAGTCAAAGCAAGGCAAATACAGACAAGTCAAGGCAAGGCAAATCCTTGCAAGTCAAATCTAGGAAACGCAAGGCAAGGCAAATCCAGGCTAGTCAAATCCAGACAAGGCAAGGCAAGGCAAGGCAAATCCAGGAAAGGCAAACCCAGGCAAGACAAGTCCAGGCAAGGCAAATTTATTCAAGGCAAGGCAAGGCAAAGAAAGGCAAAGCAAGGCAAGGCAAGTCCTGGTGAGGCATATCCAGGCAAAGCAATTCCAGGCAAGGCAAGACAAGGTAAGGAAAATCCAGGCAAAAGAAATCCAGGCAATTCAAGGCAAGGAAAACCCAGGCAAGTCAAGGCCAGGCAAATCGAGGCAAGGGAAATCCAGGAAAGGCAAGGAAAGGCAAATCCAGGCAGGGCAAATTCAGGAAACGCAAATCCAGGCAAATCAATCCAGGCAAGGAAAGGCAACGGAAATCCAGGAAAGGCAAATTTAGGCAAGGCAAGGAAAGGCAAATCCAGGCAAAGCGAGTCAAGGCAAATCCAGGCGAGGCAAGGCAAATCCAAGCAAGGTAAGGCAAGCAAATACAGATAAGGCCAATTCAGGCAAGGCAGGTCAACGCAAATCCAGGCAAAGCAAATCGAGTCAAGGCAAGGTAAGGCAATCTCAGGCAAGGAAAATACAGACAAGGCAAGTCAAAGCAAATCCTGTCAAGACCAATCCAGACAAGGCAAGGCAAAACAAATCCAGGCAAGGAAAATCCAGGGAAGGCATGATGAGGCAAATTCAGGCAAGACAAGGAAGACAAATCCACGCATGGCAACGCAATGCAAGGCAAGACAAATCCAGGTAAAGTAACTCCATGCGAATCCAGGCAAGGCAAATCCAGTCAAGGCAAAGTAGGCAAATCCAGGTAAGGCAAATCAAGGCAAGGCAAGGCAAATCAAATCCAGGCAAAGAAAGAAGGGCAAGTCAAATACAGGCAAAAAAAATCCGGGCAAGGCAAGGCAAGGCAATTCCAGGAAAGGCAAGGCGAGGCAATTCCAGGCAAGGGAAATCCAGGCAAGGCAACGTAAGGCAAATCCAGGTAAGGCAAGTCCAGACAAATCGAATCCAGACAAGGCAAGGTAAAGCTAATCCAGGCAAAACAAATCCAGGCAACGCAACGTAAATCAAATCCAGGCAAAGAAAGGCAAGGCAAATTTAGGCAAGGCAAATCCAGGCAATGCAATGCAAGGCAAGGCAAGGCAAGGCAAATCTTAGAAAGGCAAATCGAGTCAAGGCAAGGCAAGGCAAATCCTGGCAAGACAAATCTAGGCAAGGGAAATCCAGGCTAAGCAAATCAAGTCAAGGCAAGTCAAGGCAAATCCAGGTAAGGCAAATCAGGGCAAGACACATACTGTCGAGGCAAGGCAAGGCAAATCCCGGCAAGGCAAATCCAGGCAAATCCAGGCAAGTCAAGTGAAGGCAAATCCAGTCAAGCAAGTCCAGGCAAGGCAAGGCAAGGCAAATACAGGCAAGGCAAGGTAAGGTAAATCCAGATAAGGCAAGTCCAGTTAAATCAAATCCAGACAAGGCAAGGCAAAGCTAATCCAGGCAAGGCAAATCCAGGAAACGCAATGTAAATTAAGTTAAGGCAGAAAAAGGCAAGGCAAATCCAGGCAAGGCAATGAAAGATAAGGCAATGCAAATCCAGCCGAGGCAAATCCAGGCAAGGCAAGGTAATTTCAGGTAAGGCAAATCCATGCAATGCAACGTAAATCAAATCCAGGCAAAAAAGGCAAGGCAAATCCAGGCAAGGCAAGGCAAGGCAAGGCAAGGCAAGGCAAGGCAAGGCAAGGCAAGGCAAGGCAAGACAAGGCAAGGCAAGGCAAATCCTAGCAAGGAAAATCCAGGCAAGGCAAGGCAAGGCAAGGCAAATGCTGGCAAGACAAATTCAGTCAAGGGAAATCGAGGCTAAGCAAATCAAGTCAAGGCAAGGCAAGGCAAATCCAGGTAAGGGAAACCGAGGCAAGGCCCATCCAGGCAAGGCAAGGCAAGTCAAATCCTGGCAAGGCAAATACAGGAAAGGAAAATTCAGGAAAGGCGTATCCAGGCAATGCAAGGCATGGAAAATCTGGGCAACACAAGGCTAATCCAGGGCAGGCAAATTCAGGCAAATCAAGGCAAGTAAAATTCAGGCAAGGGAAATGCAGGCAACACACGGCAAGGCAAATCGAGGCAAGTCAAGGCAAATAAAATCCAGACAAGGCAAGGCAAGGCAAATCCACGCAAAACAAATCCAGGAAAGGCAAGGCAAGGCAAATCCAGGATAGACAAATTAAGGCAAGGAAAGACAAGGAAAGGCAAATCCAGGCAAGGCAAATCCAGGCAAGACAAGGCCTGGCAAGGCAAAGTTATTCAAGGCAAGGCAAGGTAAAGAAAGGCAAAGCCAGGCAAAGCAAGTCCAGGTAAGGAAAATCCAGAAAAGGCTATTTCAGGCAAATCAATCCATGCAAGGAAAGGCAACGCAAATCCAGGCAAGGCAAGGCAAGGCAAATCCAGACAAAGCAAGGCAAGGCAAATCCCAGCGAGGCAAGGCAAATTCAGGCAAGGCAAGGCAAGGCAAGGCAAGGCAAGGCAAGGCAAGGCAAGGCAAGGCAAGGCAAATCCAGGTAAGGCCAATCCAGGCAAAAAAGGCAAAGCAAATCCAGGCAAGGAAAATCGAGTCAAGGCAAAACAAGGCAATCCCAGGCAAGGCAAATACAGGGAAGGCAAGGCAAGGCAAATCCAGTCAAGACAAATCCAGACAGAACAAGGCAAAACAAATCCAGGCAAAAAATATCCAGGAAAGGTATGTTAAGGCAAATCCAGGCAAGGCAAGTTCAGAGAAGGCTAGGCAAGGCAAATCCTGGTAAGGCAAATCCAGGCAATGCAAGGCATGGCAAATCCAAGCAAGGTAACTTCAGGCAAGACAAGGAAGACAAATCCAGGCATGGCGACGCAAGACAAGGCAAGACAAATCCAGGCAAGGTAACCCCAGGCAAATCCAGGCAAGTCAAGAGAAGGCAAATCCAGTCAAGCAAATCCAGGAAAGGCAAGGCAAAACAAATACAGGCAAGGCAAGGCTAATACAGGCCAGGCATGGAAAGGCAAATCCAGGCAAGGCAAATCAAGGCAAGGCAAGGCAAAGCAAGGCAAGGCAAATCCAGGCAAGGCAAGGCAAGGCAAATCATGGCAAGAAAAATCCAGGCTAGGCAAATAAAGTCTAGTCAATGCAAGGCAAGGCAAATCCAGGTAAGGCAAGCCCAGGCAAGGCCTATCCAGTCAAGGCAATGCAAGGCACATCCGGGCAAGGCAAAACCAGGAAAGGAAAATCCAGTCAATGCAAGGCAAATCCAGGCAAGGCAAATTCAGACTAGGAAAGGCAAGGAAAATCCAGGCCAAGCAGTGTAAGGGAAATCCACGCAAGGCAAATCCAGGAAAGGCAAGGAAAGGCAAGGCAAGGCAAGGAAAATCAGGGTTAGACAAATGCAGGCAAGAAAAGGCAAGGCAAAGCAAATCCAGTCAAGGCAAATTTAGAAAAGGCAAGTTCCGGCAAAGCAAATCAAGGCAAGGCAAATCCATTCAAGGCAAGGCAAGGCAAAGAAAGGCAAAGCAAAACAAGGCAAATTCAGGCAAAGCAATTCCAGGAAAGGCAAATGAAGGCAAGGCAAATTCAGGCAAGGGAAATCGAGGCAATGCAAGGAGAGTCAAATCCAGGCAAGTCAAGGGAAAGCAAATTTAGGCAAGGCAAGGCAAGGCAAATCCAGGCTAGATAAATTCAGGCAAGGAAAGGCAAGGCAAAAAAAATCCAGACAAAATAAATCCCGGCAAGACAAGTCCTGTCAAGGCAAATTTATTCAAGGCAAGATAAGGCAAAGAAAGGCAAAGCAAGGCAAGGCAAGTCCAGGTAACATAAATCCAGTCAAAGCAATTCCAATCAAGGCAAATCAAGGCAAGACAAATCCAGGCAACTCAAGGCAAGGCAAATCCAGGCAAGTCAAATCGAGGCAAATCTAGGCCAGGCAAATCGAGGCAAGGAAAATCCAGGAAAGGCAAGGAAAGGCGAATCCAGGCAGAGCAAATTCAGAATATGCAAATCCAGGCAAATCAATCCAGGCATTAAAAGGCAAGACCAGGGAAAGGAAGGAAGATGGCGCTCTAGAAGCAACTCACCACTGCAGCTCTCAGTCAAGACGCAGAGGGTAAGCAAACACCGCATTTTCAGACGGATCCTTATAGCCCACAGAGCGGGGGAAAAGCCCAGGTGTAAAAGGCACGCAGGACTCAAGCGCAGCACTCTCCGCGGGCGCGGCCAGGCAGCCAGCGCCGCCGCAGCAGCCGGCGCACAAAACACACGGGTCTGGGCGCCCTGTTAAACCCACAATTTGAGACTTGGGAGGCCAGATTGCTATGTTCATCTGACTGAACGGGTTTTGGACGGTGAACTAGACCAGGAGATTTCTGGGAGGTGAATTGTGAACCAGTGCAGCGGGTGGCTGCACTGGAAATCACACAGATCCTGGTGCCCTTTTGGCCAGTGGCTGAGGCACCTGGGAGAGAGTCAACCCTACAACTTAAAAAGAAAAAAAAAAGCAAAAGGCTCGGAGACAGGGAGCCAAGTTATCAAGCTCGACGGGTCCCACCCCCACAGGGACAAGCAATAAGGTGATTCGGAGTGCCGGGGGTTGAGAGTTCCACTGCGGGAAAAGCGGAACACATGACTGTGCAGCTCGCTGGGGGAGGGGCGTCTGCCATTGCCGAGAGCTTCGGCCCCTGCTGAGGTACCCGTCCACTGCTGACGCAGTCAGCCATTGCCAAGGCAACCCGCAATAACAGAGAGACTCCACCTACAGGGCAGAGCCCACATCAGATGGGCGGAGCCTACGTCAGTAGGGCGGAGCCCAAAACAGCAGGACGGGGCCCACAGCAAAAGGGCGGACCTCACGCCAGCAGGGCGGAGCCTCGGCAGCCAAATAGTGACTAGACTGCCTCCTAGCTGGGCAGGACAGCGCAACGGATACTCACAAACAAAGCCCTAACTCCCCGAGACAGAGCATCTGAGGAAAAAAACCGGTTTCATGAGTTCTGCCACAACAGACTTAAATGTACTTGCCTAGCAACACTGAATGAACAAAGGAGCTCACAGAACAGCACTTGAGCTCCTATAAAGTGCAGATCATCTCCTCAAACAGTTCCCCGATCCCCGTATACCCAAAGAATCACCTCAAAAAGGACTGATCAGACTGAAATTTGGCGGGCATCATTCTGGGACAAAGATAGAAGAAGAAACTGGTAGCATCCCTCACTGATCTGCAGTTGCTACAGGTGTACCCCAGGCAAGCAGGGTCCGGAGTGCACCTCAGCAGTCTTACAGCAGAGGGGCTAGACAGTTAGAAGGAACATAAAGAAACAGAAATACTTCATCATCAACAATC
>JAPYYA010000779.1:0-65853 GCA_028533165.1 Leontopithecus rosalia
GGGTTCAGGCAATTCTCCTGCCTCAGCCTCCCAAGTAGCTGGGATTACAGGCACGCGCCACCATGCCCAGCTAATTTTTTGTATCTTTAGTAGAGACGGGGTTTCACCATGTTGACCAGGATGGTCTCGATCTCATGACCTCGTGATCCACCCGCCTCGGCCTCCCAAAGTGCTGGGATTACAGGCTTGAGCCACCGCGAAGTCAAACAATAAACTTATATCCAGCAAAAATATCAGGCAAAAATGAAGGAAAGATAAATATTTTTTTCAGACAAATAAAAACTGAAAGGATTCATTACTAGCAGATCATTAAAAACGCAAAAAGAAGTTCTGTAGAAAGTAGGAATACAGTATCAGGCTAGAAATGTGAGTCTACAAAAAAATACAAAAATGTTTAAAGACAATGTAATATTCAGTTTTTTATTTAAAAAAAAATCACTCTAAAAGGTAGAGAACAGTTTAAAGCTAATATAGTAGCAATGCATTGTATGTTTATAACATATGTAAATGTAACATACAATACAAGTGCAAAAAATAGGAGAGGAATTGAGAATATGTTTCTGTAAGCTTCTCATACTACATATGAAGTGATATAATGTATCTGAAGGCAGACTGATGATCCAAAGTTATAGAGATAAGTTAAATTGCTTAATTAAAGATGTATATTGTAAACCCTAGGGCAACCACTAAAACAAGAGGATTTTTAGAAGATGAAAAAATAATAAGCTAATGAAGATAAATTGAATAATACAAAATAATTCTTAAAAGGACAGGAGTAAAATGACAACAAAGAACAGATGGAAAAATAGAACACAAGTAGCAAAATATTAGATTCTAATTCAATCATATATGTAATTAAATGTAAACCATCTAAACTCACCAATTAACAGATACATTAACTTAATATGATATAATAAGAAGAGTATATTACAGTTGTGGTATTCTTGCCCAAAATACATGCCCACAATCTAATCATAAGAAAGTATCAGGTATCCCAGCACTTTGGGAGGCCGAGGCAGGTGGATCACAAGGTCAAGTGATCGAGACCATCCTGGTCAACATGGTGAAACCCCGTCTCTACTAAAAATACAAAAAATTAGCTGGGCATGGTGGCACGTGCCTGTAATCCCAGCTGCTCAGGAGGCTGAGGCAGGAGAATTGCCTGAACCCAGGAGGCGGAGGTTGCGGTGAGCCGAGATCGTGCCATTGCACTCCAGCCTGGGTAACAAGAGCGAAATTTCGTCTCAAAAAAAAAAAAAAAGAAAAAAGAAAATATCAGGTAAACTCAAATTACACAACAGACTACAAAATAACTGACCATTGATTTCCAAAGGGTCAAGGTTATGAGCCGTGGAAGAACTTAGGAACCATCAAAGACTGGAAGAGACTAAACAGACATTGAGACTAAATGCAATGTGAAATCCTGGACTGGATTCTGGAACAGAAAAGAAATATTAGTGAAGAAAAAACTGGTGAAATCTGAATAAAGTCTGAGTTCATTTATTGGTTTTGATCATTGTACCATCAACTGTGTGAGATGTTAACATGAGAGGAATCTAGGTGAAAGATATATGGGAACTTTCTGTACTACTTTTGCAATTGTTCTGTAAATCTAAAAGTGTTTCAAAATAAAAATGTTTAAAAAGAAGATTGTCAGATTTGATTTCAGAAGTAGATCTGACTATATTAAAAACTCACTTTAATAGAAAGACATGGATAAGTAAAAAGAAAAGAGCAGGAAATATATACCAAGCAGACATTTATTAAACAAAAGCTGGAGTATCTGTGATAATATGTGACAAAATAGACTCCAGAACAAAGAATATTACTGAAAATAAAGAGAACATTATATAATGATAAAGATGTTAATTCAACATTCCTAAATGTGTATGTCCCTAACAATAGCTTCAAAATACTGAAACAAAAACTGACCAACCTGAGGAGAAAAATAGATAAATCCACAACATAGCTGGAGAGAAGTTTCCAAACTTCTCTGTCTCTCTAAACAATAGGACAAATAGAAGGAAAATGAGTAAAAATGTATTAGACCTGAGCAACATTATCAACCAGCTTCACCTGATTGAATTTATGGACTCTTCCAAACAACAATGTAATAATACACATTCTTTACAAGTACATATGGAAGGCTAGTATGGTGGCTCACGCTTATAATCCCAGCACTTTGGGAGTCTAAGGCAGGTGGATCACTTGAAGCTAGGAGTTCAAGACCAGCCTGGCTAACATGACAAAATGACATCTCTACTGAAAAAAAAAAAAAAAAAAAAAAAGCCAGGAGTGATGGTGCACACCTGTAGTCCCAGCTACTTGAGAGGCTAAGGCAGGAGAATCATTTGAACCCAAGAGGTAGAGGTTGCAGTGAGCTGAGATTGTGCCACTGCACTTGTGCCTGGGTAACAGAGGGAGACGCTGTCTCAAACAAAACAAAACACAAAAAAACAAGCACATATGGAATATACATAAAACAAACTTCCAACTATTTTAAAGTAATTGAAATTATAGGAAGTATGATCTGATACCACATTGGAATTATACCAGAAATAGGTAACAGAAAAATATCTGAACAATCCCCAAATATCTGAAAATGATGTACCATGCTTCCAAGTAACCTATACGTCAAAGAGGAAGTCACATGAGAATTAACAATATTTTGAATGGAATGAAAATTAAAACCAAGCAAATCAAATTTGTGAAATCCAGCAAAAGTAGAACTTGGAAATTATAGAATTAAATGATTATACTAGAAAATAAAGTCTCATATAAATAATCTAAGATTCCATGTTGATAAACTAAAATGTGAGAGAGGAAATTAAACCCAAAGGGAACAGAAGGAAGGAAATAAAATCAAAGCAGAAATCAATGAAATTTAAAACCGAAGACAACAGAGAAAATAAATGAAACTAATGATGGATTTTTTTGACAAGATCACTAATCCTGATAAATTTCTAGCCAGCCTGAACAAGAAAGAAAGAGAGAAAACACAAACTACCGATATCTGGAATAAGAGACATCATTACTGAACCTACAGATATTCAAAGGATCATGGCCATAGGTCAATCAAAGCAACAAGTTAGATGACATGGCAAAGTCCTTAACAAACATAAACTATCAAAGTTCACTATAAAAAATAGATGGTGCAGATAGTTCTACATCTTTTAAAGAAGTTGAATTCATAGTTTAAAATGTTTAAGCCAAAAACCCTTTAGGTCCAATGGCTTCTTACAGTGAATTCTTCCAAAGATTAAAGAAAAAGAAATGCCAATCTACACAAACTTTTCCAGAATATAGAATAGAAGAGTGCTGCTTCCCAATTCATTTTATGAATTTAGCATTACTCTGATATCAAAATCAGAAAAAAAAAAAACTACAAGAAAAGACCAGTATCTGTTATGAGCAGGGATGCAAAATCCTCAGCAAAATAGTAGTGAATCAAACCCAACAATATATAAAAAGGACAATGCATCCTAAAAATGCACAGTTGATTCAATGCTAAGTTAATCAAAGTAATTGACCATAACAGCAGATTAAAGAAGAAAATCCATGTGATCATCTCAATAGATGCAGAAAAATCCTCTTACAAAATTCAATATTCATTCAATATTCTGAAAAACAAAAAACCACTTAGAAAACTAGGAATAAAAGGAAATTTCCTTATCTGATGAAGCATGTCTACCAAAAGAACCCACGGCGTACATTATAGTTAATGGAAAGAAACTTAATGTCCACTTAATACTAGTAGCAAGGCAAGAATGCCCATCTCACACCCTTCACTCCTATTCAACATTTTAGGAAGGTCCAGCTGGTACAATAAGTCAAGAAAAAGAAATAAAAGGTCTACAGCTTGGAAAGGAAAAAATGGCATTTTATTCTCAGATGATATGGACTGTACAGAAAATCTGAGTGCATTAAAAAAGCTACTAGAACTAATAAGTGAGTTTAGCAAGGTTTCAGGATCTGTGATCAATATACAAAAATCAAATGTGTTTGTACACACTAGCAATGAACAACTGAATTTTTTAATTAAAGAAATTTTCTTTTTAGAGACAGGGTCTTGCTGTGTTGCCTAGGCTGGTCTCAAACTCCTGGCTTCAAGGTGGATCCTTCCACCTTGGCCTCTCAAAATGCTGGGATTACTGGCATAAGCCACTGTGCCTGACCTTCCAAAAATATTTTTATACCATTTAAAATAGCACCAAAATTTTAAAAAGATAAGTATACAACTCACAAAACCTATGCAGGATTTGTATGATGGAAACTATAAAACACTGATAAAGAAACAAAAGGAGGCCTAACAAATGGAGAAATACGCCATATTTACAGACTCAGTATTGTTAAACTGTCAGTTTTCCCTAAACTGATCTCTATATTAAATGCAACTGCAATCAAAATGTCACCATAGTTTATTGTAGATGCAGACAAAATGATTCTAATATGTATCTGGAAAGGCTATCTATAATACTAAAAACAATTACGAAAAAGAACAAAATTGGAAGACTCGTATTACCTGATTTCAAGTCTTATTCTAAAGCTCTAATAATTAAGATACTGTAGTATCCAGAAACTTTAGACATATAGATCAGTGGAACAGAATAAAGAGTTCAAAAACAATCCCACACATATGTAGAGTGAGTTGAATATAAACAAAGGTGAAGAGAAAACTCAATGAAGAATGAAGTCTTTTAACAAATGGTCTGAAACATTTGGATATTAATATGTTAAAACAAAACAAAAAACAACTAATCTTGATCCATAACTTGCACTCTATACAAAAAGTAACTCAAAATGGACAATAGACTAAATGTAAAACCTATAATTATAATATGTCCCAAAAGAAAACAGGAAAAAAATCTTTGTGACAGTTCTTGTATATGACATCAAAAGTATGATTCATAAAAGAAAAAAATGACAAATTAGACTTCAGCAAAACTAGAAACTGTTCTTAAAAAGATAATGGTAAGAAAATGTAAGGACAAGCCACACACTAGGATAAAGTACAGTCATGTGTTGCTTAACAATAGGGATACATTCCGAGAACTGTGTCAGGCAGCTTCATCATTGTACACAAACCCAGATAATGGCTATATGGGGTGGCTGATTACTTCCAGACTATAAACATGTATAGAATGTTGCTATCCTGAATGCTGTAGACTATTTTAATACAATGATAAGTATTTATATAACTAAACATATCTAAACATAGTCAAAATAGAGTAGTCCCATAATGAGACTACTGTCATATATATGATCCATCACTGACCTAAACATTGTTATGTACTACATAACTATATTTGCGAATCATATATCACAAACCCAGTTTTGGCTATTATGAATAAATTTGCTATGAACATTTGATTACAGATATTGGTGTGGACATATACTTTCATTTATTTTGAACAGTACTTGAATTGGTAGGTCACAGGGTAGTGTATTAGTCAGGATTCTCCAGAAAAACAGAACCAATAAGGAAATATAGATGTACACGAGGGGATTTACTATAGGAATAGGCTCACACAGTTATCACCCAGAAATCCTACAATCTGCCATCTGCAAGCTGGAGAGACAGGAAAGATGGTGGTATAATTCAATCTGCATCTGAAGGCCTGAGAACCAGGAGCTTCCATGTCATCTATTGATCATCTCAATAGATGCAGAAAAAGCATTCAATAAAAATCCAGTATCCCTTTATGATTAAAACTCTCAGCAAAATCAGCATACAAGGGACATATATACCTTAATGTAATAAAAGCCATCTATAACAAACCCAGAGCCAACATAATACTGAATGGGGAAAAGTGGAAAGCATTCCCTCTGAGAACTGGAACAAGACAGGGATGCCCATTCTCACCACTCCTCTTCAACATATTACTGGACATATTGCTCCTAGCCAGAGCAATCAGACAAGAGAAATAAATAAAGGGCTTCCAAATCAGTAAAGAGAAAGTCAAACTGTCACTGTTTGCTGATGATGTGATCGTTTACTTTGAGAACCCTAAGGGCTCCTCCAGGAAGCTCCTAGAACTGATAAAAAGAATTCAGCAAAGTTTCTGGATATAAGATTAATGTACACAAATCAGTAGCTCTTCTACATACCAACAGCAACCAAGCAGAGAACCAAACCCAATCCCTTTTACAATAGCTACAAAAAATAAAATAAAATACTTAGAAATATACCTAAGGAGTTGAAAGACCTCTACAAGGAAAACTACAACACACTGCTAAAAGAAATCAGAGATGACACAAACAAATGGAAACACATCCCATGCTCATGGAGGGGTAGAATCAATATTGTAAAAATGACCATACTGCCAAAAGTGATCTACAAATTTAATATGATCCCCATCAAAATGCCACCATCATTCTTCACAGAATTAGAAAAAACAATTCTAAAACTCATATGAAACCAAAAAAGAGCCTACATAGCCAAAGCAAGACTAAGCAAAAACAAACAAATCTGGAGGCATCATACTATCTGATTTCAAACTATACTATAAGCTATAGTCACCAAAACAGCATGGTGCTGGTATAAAAATAGGCACATTGACCAATGGAACAGAATAGACAACCCAGAAATAAACCCAAATACTTACAGCGAACTTATCTTTGACAAAGCAAACAAAAACATAAAGTGGGGAAAGGACACCCTTTTCAACAAATATGGTTCGAGGATAATTGGCTAGACACATGTAGGAGAATGAAACTGAATCCTCATCTCTCACTTTATACAAAAATCAACTCAAGATGGATTAAGGACTTAAACCTAAGACCTGAAACTAAAACTTCTAGAAGATAACATTGGAAAAACCCTTCTAGACATTGGCTTCAGCAAGGATTTCCTGACCAAGAACCCAAAAGCAAATGCAATAAAAACTAAGATAAATAGCTGGGACCTAATAATAGTAAAGAGCTTTTGCACAGGAGAAGAAACAGTCAGCAGAGTGCACAGACAACCCACAGAGTGGGAGAAAATCTTCACAATCTATACATCTGACAAACTACTAACATCCAGAATCTACAATGAACTCAAACAAATCAGTAAGTAGAAAACAAACAATCCCATCAAAAAGTGGGCTAAGGACATGAATAGACAGTTCTCAAAAGCAAATATGCAAATGGCAAACAAATACATGGAAAAAAATGCTCAACATCACTAATGATCAGGGAAATGCAAATCAAAACCACAATGCAATACCATCTTACTCCTGCAAGAATGGCCATAATCAAAAAAATAAAAAAACAGTAGATGTTGGCATGGATGCAGTGAACAGGGGACACTTCTACACTGCTGGTGGGAATGGAAACTAGTACAGCCACTATGGAAAACAGTGTAGAGATTCACTGAAGAACTAAAAGTAGAACTACCATTACTGGGTGTCTACCCAGAGAAAGAGAAGTTGTTATTTGAAAAAGATACTTGCACACACGTTTTTAGCAGCACAATTTACAATTGCAAAATTGTGGAACCAACCCAAATGCCCATCAATCAACAAGTGGATAAAGAAACTGTGAGATATATATATACACACACACACACACACATATATATATATACATATATAGAGAGAATATATATCTATATCTCTATATATTATACAGATACATTATATAGATATATTATATAGACACATATATATATGTGTGTATATATATATGATGGAATACTACCAGCCATAAGAAGGAATGAATTAACAGCATTTGCAGTGACCTGAATGATATTGGAGACTATTATTCTAAATGAAGTAACTCAGGAATGGAAAATCAAACATTGTATGTTCTCACTGATATGTGGGAGCTAAGCTAAGCTACACAAAGGCATAAGAATGATACAATGGACTTTGGGAACTTGGGAGGGAAGAGTGAGAAGGGGCGAGAGATAAAAGACTACAAATAGGGTGCTGTGTAGACTGCTTGGGTGATGGGTGCACCAAAATTTCACAAATCACCACTGAAGAACTTATTCATGTAACCAAACCCCACCTGTACTCCAATAACTTATGAAAAAAAAAAAGACTCATATGGCTGGGCATGGTGGCTCATGCCTGTAATCCCAGCACTTTGGAAGGCTGAGGTGGGTGGATCATTTGAGGTCAGGAGTTTGAGACCAGTCTGGCCAACATGGTGAAACTCCGTCTCTATTAAAATATAAAAATTAGCCAGGGGTGGTGGTACGTGCTTATAGTCCCAGCTACTCAGGAGACTGAGACACAAGAATCGCTTGAACCCAGAGGCAGAGGTTGCAGTGAGCTGAGATCACGCCACTGCACTCCAGCCTGGATGACAGAGTGAGACTCTGTATAAAAAAAAAAAAAAAGACTCATTATATCTCTTAGCTAAATTTTACTTCTCCTTCAAGACTCAGTTCAAGTGGCACCTTGTCTAAGAAACTGTCTTGATGATAACCTGTTGCCCACTCAGAGCTGGTGCCTTACTGTGTCTCCCATGGAATCCTACCCTGTGTTTACCTTTATCTTAACATGTGATTACTTAGGCTGTGAGTAATAGCCTGCTGAAACATAGTGACTTCAATGCACCCAAGTTCACTCAGTCATGTAAAAACCGTCTGGAAGGAGACAGCCTGAAGCTGGTGTGGCAGTTCCACAAGGTCATTAGGGACCCATCCTCCTCTTTCTTCTCCAGCATCTTTGCTGCATCATTTTCATCATCAAGGTCACTTTATGATTCAAAATGTCAGCTGGAAATGCTGCATTCTGATCCACATTTCAGATGCCAGAAGGGGCCAAAGGTAACGAAGGTGGCCTTCATTTTAAGCAGTCTTCCCTGATGTCCTTTAGAGCACTTCCACTCACATCTTACTGGCCAGGAGCTAATCGGGGGACCACACTTTGGGAAAGAAACCTGGGAGATGTCATTTTTATCCTGGGTGGCAACATTCCCAGCTAAATGCCACACTTCTGTTACTACCAAAGGGGAGAATGGAGACAGGCTAGCAGCCAGCAGTTCCTGCCAACCTGCCCTTAATGCGCCATGCTGTATTTGCCTGGCTGTCTGTCTGTGCTGAAATAATGTGTACTCCAAGTACCTAATGCGGTACCCAGCACACAGTAGGGAGTCCAAAAACTTTTTTAATTTGCATGGAAGATTATCACACATACATGAGTACACTCATCTTAACTGCATATATATATATTTCTTTTTTTTTGAGATGGAGTTTCGCTCTCGTTACCCAGGCTGGAGTGCAATGGCACGATCTCGGCTCACCGCAACCTCTGCCTCCGGGGTTCAGGAAATTCTCCTGCCTCAGCCTCCCGAGTAGCTGGGATTACAGGCATGCACCACCATGCCCAGCTAAGTTTTTGTATTTCGAGTAGAGACAGAGTTTCACCATGTTGACCAGGATGGTTTCGATCTCTTGACCTCGTGATCCACCGGCCTCAGCCTCCCAAAGTGCTGGGATTACAGGCGTGAGCCACTGCGCCCGGCCTTAACTGTATATCTTGATGAATCTCCACATATGACTATACCTGTATAACCACCACCCAGATCAAGATGCAATGTCCAGATTTCTTCATGCCCCTTCCTGGTCAACTCTCTCATAGGTAGTCACTATTCTGACTTTTCTCACCCCAAGTACTTTGGTCTGTTCATGAACTCCACATGAAGAAAAGCACATGGCACATGGCATTTTAGCCAAACCAATGAATGATTTCTGGAAAAAGCGACCATCCATTCCAGATGTTCTGAGTTAGTCTTCACTTCAAATAACTTGTTGTTATAAAGCTTACTTTTAGAATATTGGGTTCCTAATTGGAATACCTGGATGCTGTCAACAGACGTTATATAACCCAATTCCCTTTGGTGTGCAACACTTCCATAATAAAGTTTTCTCATCTGTTCTCCTTTTTAAAAGAAATACGAGACTGAGTGTGGTGACTCATATGTGTAATCCCAACACTTTGGGAAGCCAAGGCAGGAGGATCCCTTGAACCCAGTAGTTCAGGACCAGCCTAACATAACATAGCAAGACCCTCTCTATATAAAATTTAAATAGCCAGTGCACTAAAGGTGCACACCTGTAGTTCCCACTCCTTGGGAGGCTGAGGTGGGAGGATTGCTTGAGCCCAGGCTGCAGTGAGCTGTGATCACACCACTGTACTCCAGGCTGGGTGACAGAGAACCTGTCTCAAAAAAATAAACAAATAAATAAATAATAAATAAAAGAAACATGCCTTGAAATAGCTCCATCAAGAAGCCTTCTGCTGTAGCTCTAGGTGTGCCAGTACACTCGATGTGCATTTCATGGGGATGGTGAGGACAGTGGGCCATGAACAAAGGCTGGCTGTGGAGCCGAGCAGACTCCAGGCTGGCCATCTGGAACACCTGCAGCTGGCCCAGCATGAGGCCGCGCGCCAGTCCAAACCGCCCAGCTGGAGAATTCTCTGCCTCTGCCACTGCCGCCATTGGCAAGAAAGCATCAACATCCTTGCTGGCTGTCAGCGCTTTCTCTATTGGTCCGAAACCGAGAAGTGGGCCCCAGATTTCTTAATCAGGCTCAGCAGGATGTGGCAAAAGCTTGGCAGAAATGAAAGCAGCAGACAAAAGGCTGTCAGAGCTGGGTCTGAAGGGAAGGCAGCGCTGCTTTGTAGCAGAAGCAGAGCATGTCCCTGACATATGAAAATGACCCCATTCTTCCAGGAAGCCTCCCCAGAAAGTTAGACCTGTTGTGTGTCAGGCTTTGGCTACAACCAGGAAGTTGATGGGCAAGACAATGGGGAGGGAGGGGAAGGTATTGGGAGGGGTTGAAGGGGGTTCAGCAGGATGAGGAAGCGCTGGCTCCATTCATGGGGACGTGAATGTGGACGTGTGGGAATGATAGGTGCTGTCTTCCCTCTTCCCTTCAGCACCATGTACATCAGCATGCCCCGAGAGGTCCCCAGAGAACAGAGCTCAAGCCCCGTCCTCCAACACCAGAGGTGCCAGGTGATCGTTATGGGACAGCTCAACCTATGACCCACAGTGGAGTGGTCACTGCTGGGCCAGATCTTGTTTTAGATGCTTCTCCTGACCTAGTCCTGAGGCCTCTTCCCATCCTTCTTTCCTCCTTTTACACACTTTAGCACCACAAGACCACCATTCAATTCAGCCTTGTAGATTCAGGGTGGGATGACCTCCGCTGAAGCCATTGCCCCACAGAGGAACTGGCTGGGTTGTCTTCTGGGGGCTGCGCTACTTACCTGGTACCTTCTCCTTTGAACTTTTAAGCACAACAGCCTGGTCAATCCACACTGGAGGAATGGTGTATAATGCCCCAAAGGGGACCCAGAGGGTCACAGCATAGGGATGTAATTGGGGATAAGAGGCACTTTCCTTGTCTCAGAGGGGATTCGTGCTCCTGAGGTCAACCAGGATGATTCTCTGCCCTTTTCTGGCTGAAAAAGAGAAAAAAGGATATTGAGTCTCCATAAGGGCATCTGAATACACCACAATGAGGATGCTAGAGGGGAAGGCTCCTTTGCCCTTTGTCCTTTGTCCTGCTCCAATGCATCTGGTGTCTTAAGGCCCCTCAAGCCCTGTTATAGGCTGAAATGCATCCTCCCAAATTCATATGTTGAAGTTCTAACCCCCAGCACCTCTCAATGTGACTGTATTTGGAGAAAGGACCTCTAAAGAGGTAACTTGGTTAAAATGAGGTCCTGTGGGAAGGCCCTTATCCAGTAGGACTGATGTCCATGTACACAGAGCTTGAAGAGGTGTTAGGGATGCACGTGGGCAGAGAAAGGCCATGTGAGGATGCAGTGAGAAGGCAGCTGTCTGCAAGCCAAGGAGGGAGGCCTCAGAAGGAAGCAGTCCTGCCGACTTCAGCGTCCAGAACAATGGGATAATACATTTCTGTTGTTTAAGCTGCCCTAACAGGATAGTTTGTTATGGCAGCCCTAGCAAACTAATACAAGCCGTATTTCCTCTATGAAACCTTTTTTTAATATCCTAATGTATTTGGTTACTATTATGTGGATCTCTAATTTTTTTTTAACAAACAAACAAATCCTTATAGCAGCAGTCCCTGGAAACCCACCCAGCAAATTCTATCCCATATTAGCCCATAAAAACAGCAGTTTCCAACAAGAAGTGATTCCCCAACTGTGACAAATCAGATCTAGGAGGAAGGACAAGTATGCTTTGACAAAACTCCCTACCCAAGTTTGATTTACCATCTCCAAGCTTAAAATCACAGCTATACAGTTTAACACAAACAGTTAAGCACTTGTGACATACTTCTTTATCATCTGCTTATTTATTTAGTTTGAGCTGTTTGATTTGTCTCCCTGCTTTAGCCTGGGTTCCCAGAAAGCAGAAGCTGAGAGAAGGGTTTGGGTGTGAGAATCTCATTGGAGAAAGTGATCCCTTACAGGGAGTAAAAGTAAAAGACAAGGGAGTAAAGCTGAGCTAGAGGGAGAGCCAATACAAGGATGCAGGGTGGACTTGGTCCTTTTGATGGGTGATTACTTGCCTGTCCCCACAAGTCCATTTGAGAACTCATATGAAACACATTCAGGATGTTCCCCTGGGGAAAAAGGAGGAAAGCACTTATTTACTGGCTCCTGGCCACCACTGGCAGTTTTGCTCTGTGGGGTGGGTGTTGACTCATCTGCACTTTCTGACTGTGTGTGCAGGGGCACTGAGTGTGTTCCCATGAGTCTCACCTGGCAGTGCCAGAGCAACCTCAGAACAGGAAGTGAGCAGTACAAGCGGGGCTGTCCTCAGGGAATACAGTGCCTCAGACAAATGTTCTTTATATACAAGCAATCTGATGTAAAAATATGTTACAAATTTCAGCTTGATGTGGTGGCTCACACCTGTAATCTTAGCACTTTGGGAAGCTGGGGCAGGTGGATCACCCAAGGTCAGGAGTTCGAGACAAGCCTTGCCAACATGATGAAACCCTGTCTCTACTAAAAATATAAAAATTAGCCAGGCATGGTGGCGTGTGCCTGTAGTCCCAGCTATTCGGGAGGCTGAGGCAAGAGAATGGCTTGAATCCAGTAGGAGGAGGTTGCAGTGAGCTGAGATCACACCATTGCACTCCAGCCTGCGTGACTAGAGTGAGACTCCAACTCAAAAAAAAAAAACCCATATATATAACAAATTTCATAGGCCTACATGAGATAGAGTGATTTGTCAATGGAGCTTTAGAGGCATGGGTAGGCAATAGATACTGACTTTGTTGTCCTATCTTCCTACATGAAGATTTTTTGTAGTGTCTGGGCATTATTTCTTCCTATTCAGGACCATGAAGTATTCCCTTCCTGCTCATTACTGTTAAAGGCTTCATTCCTGACTAATCGTATCTTCCATTGAGAAAAAGGTAGCAATGACTGTCATTACCCACAATGCTGTGGTTCTTTAGAATCTATCTGTATTGAAGTAATACAGATCTTCCCTCTGCACATCCCTAATGCCAAGTATTTAATGCTGTTTACATCATTACCCATGATCCTGCATCATCTTTTGAGCTACCTGTACATAGGATACTCGTTTCCAATGATTCTCTCAAAGATTATTTATGTGCTTCACTGATGATGACTACAAATGCAAGTCTTCCTCATACTATGCAGGGGAATGTGAATGAGAATTCTTTTCTGAACATACATGGTAAAATTTCCCTTCTGAATTTTGTAATGTAAATATTGAACAGCATGTCTTCCAAACACGTCTTCCCTACGACATGTCTTCCCTTTGGCCATAATCACTGCATCCTAGAATGTGATCTATTTCAATGCTGACTTCACCCCAGCCTTCCACACACCACCATCAAAATGGAGGATAGTTGAAAGGCCTGTTGGGAGAGCTAGAAGAGCAGAACAACTTCCACAAGGAACATCCATCCACTCAGCTGGGCTGCAGACTGACCAGGAGAGCATGATGTCACCACATCAATCAGAAGGGCCCACTGGTTAGGGAAACAAGAGTTGTAAAAGACTTTGAAGGAGACAGAAAGGGCCATTCCTAGATAATTTCCTTCTTGGAACCAGCCACAATCAGGCTCCATATGGGACATGTGGAGTTCCTTGGGACATCTGATTGACTTCTTGCATGGTACCTGCATCCGTGTGTATGTGTATGTGTATGTGTGCGTGTGTGTGTGTGTGTGTGTGGTGTGTCTGTGTGTGTGTGCATACCATGGGAGAAATTGGAACCTAGGTCCATGCAAGTCTCAGTCCAGGTTCAATAGTACTTAGAAAGTTTCAAGGAAGGAGTTGGGAGAGGTAGGTAGGTAGGTCCTGAAGCTCAGGTCGATGCCTGGGTCCTGCTTGCCTGGATCTAAGGGTGGTACCAGGTATTGGTCATGAGTTGGAGGTGCCACACTGTTAGGTTGGTCCCATAGGAAGCTGGCTGAGGCCCTTAGAACAGCTTACTATAGTAATGGCTAAAATAAGAGGTAGCAAAGCTTAGACGATCCGGAGTAATGCATATGAAGGTCTGACAAACTCCCCATAAGATTTTAAGCTCCTTAAGGACTTCCACGTCGATTCTTTTTCTTATACGCCTCACAGCCTATAGCATAGGTTTTGTGAAGAATACAAAAAAATATACAATCCAATCCCTGACTATGAGAACATTCAGTTGAAGGGGGTGTCAACCCTGAAATTATAATAAGAATCCATTCCTTCCCTAAGTGTTGTATAGTGTCCAGCTCCTAAGACTCAATAAATATTTGTTGAATGAATGAATGTTCATATTAGGAGCTTTGGATTATTATGTCCAGAATATAGGCTCCCATTTGGGGGCTACAATGAAGTAAATAAATAAGCATTTATCAAGCATCCTGGGCTCAGCACCAATTAGTACCTGAGAAGCAATATAGAAGATTCATGCCTGCACAAAGTTGATAATCTCACTGGGGAAAGGGGTAAATCTACAGAAAACAATCAAATCTACAGAAAACGATTGAAGAACCAGCTAAGATATTATGGATCTGAGTCAAACCAGGTGACTTAGACTTTAAGGTAAACACCTGTGTGACCCTCATAGCTCATCACACAAGCTGTCTAAATGTTTATTTAATGAGGAAACAAAAAAATAAAATCATAGGTTACCCTATAGGAGATTACACCCAGAGCCAGACCTTAGGGGAACAAATAGAATGTTTCTTTGGCGCTATCCTAACATCCCTCTAGGACCCTCTGGATTTTGTTATTCTAAGGTACTAGGATGCTCTTGCCAGCCACTCAGAGCCTCTGTACCAGTGTATCCCTTGACTAGCCAGGCCTGGGCAATGAGTCACACCCTAAACCCATTTCCTACTTCCCCACACTCACCATTAAATCTACCTACTGGAGCATATATTCAGGATATAAATCCATGTTCCCAGGCTGATGTCCTCAAACTTGGCCCAAATAAACTCTCTGCATATATATAATTTAAATTATATATCTATTTTAATTATATATATATACATATATTTGAATTACCTACTTCCAACTCTTTCTTGTCAAATGGTGTGAGAATCACTTGCTGATTAATATCAAGTGACTGATGATCTTTCTTTGCATGAGTGTCTCTATTGCCCTTAGGTAAGGCCTTCTCTTTCCATGCCTGACAATCTTGGGGAATATGCTGAATGCCTTTCTCCTTACCCTGAATGCAACTGGGAATTTTGAAGCTAGATGAGGCTGATTGTATTCAGAGCCACTGTGAAAGGGCTACCTGTGAACATCACAGTTCTTAGATAACTAGAAAGACCCTTCACAAAAATTATACCACCTTTTCCCATGCTTACAAAAGAAATCAGCACAGTTAACCCTTGAACAACATGGATTTGAACTATGCAGGTCCAGTTATACACAGAGCTTCTTCCACCTCTGCCACCCCGAGACAGCAGGACCAACCCCTCCTCTTCTTCCCTGCCTTTAGCCACTCAGTGTGAAGACAATGAGGATAAAGACCTCTTTGCTGATCTACTTTCACTTAATGAATAGTTAATAAATTTTCTCTTCTGTATGATTTTCTTAATAACACTTCTTTTCTCCAGCTTACTTTATTGTAAGAATATGGTATATAATACCTATAACATACAAAATATGTGTTAACTGCTAGTTTATGTTATCAGCAGGCTTCCACTCACCAGTAGGCTATTAGTACTTAAATTTTTGAGGAAGCAAAAGTTATTAGCCAGGCATGGTGGCATGCACCTGTGGTCCCAGCTGCTTGGGAGGCTGAGGTAGAAGAATCGCTTAAGCCTGGTGCTTGAGGCTGCAGTGAACCGTGATCATGCCACCGTACTACAGCCTAAGTGACAGAGGAACATTCCATCTCAAAAAAAGAAGCCCCCCAAAACACAGAAGTTATATGCAGATTTTCAACTGCATGAAGGGGTTGGCACCCCTAACTCCACATGATTAAATAGTCAATTGTAGGCCAGGCGCAGTAAGTCACACCTGTAATCCCAGCACTTTGGGAGGCTGAGGTGGGCAGATCACCTGAGATAGGGAGTTTGAGATCAGCCTGACCAACATGGAGAAACTCTGTCTCTACTAAAAATACAAAATTAGCAGGGTGTGGTGGCACGTGTCTGTAATTCCAGATACTTGGGAGGCTTGGAGAATTGCTTGAACTTGGGAGGTAGAGGTTGTGGTGAGCTGAGATCGCTCCATTGCACTCCAGCCTGGGCCACAAGAGCGAAACTCCGTCTCAAAAAAGTAAAATAAAATAATAAAATAATGGTGTATTTGAATTTCACCATTAGAAATAATACATAAAATGCTGATATCATTGGTAAGGCTAATCTAGGGATTTATAATCTAAAAGTCATCTATAATCACAATCCTAGAAATCAGCACATCTGGGGTTCTGGAGCCTGGCTTCACATTAGAACCACTTGGGAGGCTTTTGAAATACACTGATGCCTTGGCTCTGCCCCCAAATATTAGAATTTAACTGGCTGTGATGGATCCTGGATATTGGTAGTTTGAAAGCTCCCCAGATGATTTAGCTAAGACTGAGAATGACTGATGTAATCCCTACTTGCCCCTACTCCTTGAACTTATTCATGAGGAGATGAGAATTAGAGAAGGGGGGCAGGATTTGCCCATTTATAAAGCCAGTTAGAGCCAAGGCCAGCACTAGACCCTCAGCCCCTTGGTTCCTGCTCAGAATGTCACCTTCTACTGTGCAGCTGTAATGATGGATGACAATGCTCTTCCTGGGTGCAGCTTCTGGTAGAGAAGGGATGGGGAGAAGGTCCAAGGGTGACAGATGTCTGGGAAAAGGAGAGGAGAAAGAAGGTACCCAGGGTGGTGAAACCGTGGTCAAGGGTGCCCCACTTTACAAGAGCAGAGTGCAGTGCTGGCAGGCAACCATGTTCACATTCATTTTGCACAGCCTCTACCAAGGGAAGAAGAAAGTAGTTTAGTCCTAAGATTACACTCTGTGGTCATTGTTGCAGCCTCCACTGTTACCAGCTTTGTATCACTGTCAATGTTACCGCAGTCCCCAAACCCAGGTACAATTCCCAGCTCTGAAAAGGCCGCACAGGGCCTGACCTGCTCCCTTCTCCTGCCCGGGGAAAATTGCAGTCGACACAAATACAGCCACTCCCAGGGGACAGTCATGCTGAAAGGGCCCTGTGTCCTAGAGGCTGCACATAATCCCCAATTATCCCCCAGTTCCCCCGGGGAGAGAATGGAGAGGTGAGGGCTTTCAAAAGCCAGCATCCCTTCAGGCTCCATTATGGGGAGACTCACACAGCCTCCTTTCTCCAAACAGCACAGGAGGTCACAGGGACACGGGGCAACAGAGGCAGCTCTTTGAGGCTGGGAGAACAGCCTTCCTCCCTGTCTCAGCCCAACCAGAGAACCCCAACTTTCTTGCTTAGCCATAGAAATGAAGATGGGAGCACTGCTGCAGAAATTCAGCATCACCATAGCTGCCTTGCAGCCAATTCACCTACAGAGAAGTCCAAGCCAGGAGGTCTCATTGTCATCAAAGACTGCTCTGTGCTCTGTGAACTCCTTTCTGACCACCACCCCTCACTCAGAACCACTCCAGTCCTCTCTCAGCAGCACTGACTGTCCTCCCTTATCATCAGACTCCACATTGAGCTGTGCTCTGTCCTCGCCCTTATGTCACTGAGTCTATCGGTCACACTAGCAAGTTCGCAAAGCAGGAAACACAACATCTACTTGTCTAGCTTTGCTTCCCCACATGGATTAACACAGTACTGAGCTCACGGTAAACCGAGTTATAAATATTTGTGGAATTTACTAATATATTGGGAGATAAGATGTTTCCTGGCCTCCAAATGTGAATCTCTGGGCTTTATTTCACCCTGTTTTTTGCCCCTAGAAACATTTAAGTTTTAGCAATGCACATACAGCTCATGAAAAGCATTTATCCCTACATTCAACAAGTATTTGGAGGAGGGTGTATCCTGCAGTATATAAGACTATGGAGTCCTATGCTTGGATTTTGAGTCCTAGCTACCTGAGTTACTTTGGGCAAGTAATTTAACCTTTTCAAGTCTTGGGCTTCTCATCTGTAAAATGAAGATAACATTGGTGCCTAGCGCCTTGAGTTGCTATGATTAAAATACATACTGCATGTCAGAGGAGGTGGCTCACACCTGTAATCCCAGAACTTTGGGAGGCTGAGGCAGGAGAATCACTTGAGCTCAGAAGTTCAAGACCATCCTGGGCAATATAGAAAGACTCTGTCTCTACAAAAAATTTAAAAATTAGCTGGGCATGGTGGCAACCACCTGTGTTCCCAGCTACTTAGGAAGCTGAGGTGGGAGGATCACTTGAGCCCAGGAGATTGAGGCTGCAGTTAGCTATTACCACACCAATGCACTCTAGCTGGGCAACAGAGCAATCCCCTGTCTTAAAACAACAACAACAAAAGGACATACTGCAGGTAATTATTAGCATGTTGCCTGGAACATGGTAAATGCTAGATAAAAGTGAGGCATAGTCATTAGAGAAATGCAAATCAAAACCACAATGAGATACCCTCTCACGCCAGTTAGAATGGCCATCATTAAAAAGTCAAGAAACAACAGATGCTGGAGAGGGTGTGGAGAAATAGGAACACTTTTACACTGTCGACGGGAGCGTAAATTAGTTCAACCACTGTGGAAGACAGTGTGTCAATTCCTCAAGGATGTAGAACCAGAAATACCATTTCACCCAGCAATCCCATTACTGAGTATATACCCAAAGGAATATAAATAATTTTACTATAAAGATGCATGCACACATGTGTTTATTGCAGCACTATTCACAATAGCAAAGACTTGGAACCAACCCAAATGCCCATCAATGATAGACTGAAGAAAGAAAATGTGATACATATACACCATGGAATACTATGCAGCCATTAAAAGAATGACTTCATATCCTTTGCAGGGACATGGTAGAAGCAGGAAACCATCATTCTCAACAAACTAACACAGGAACAGAAAACCAAATACTGCATGTTCTCACTCATAAGTGGGAGTTGAACAATGAGAACGCATGGACACAGGGAGGGGAACATCACACACCAGGGCCTGTCAGGGGGTGGGGGGCTGGGGGGGATAGCATTAGGACCAATACCTAATGCATGTGGGGCTTAAAACCTAGATGACACGTTGATGGGTACGACAAACCACCATGGCACATGTATACCTATGTAATAAACCTGCACGTCCTGCACATGTATCCCAGAACTTAAAGTATAATGAATAATAAAAAATAAAATTTAAAAAGTGAGGCACAATTATTGATATTTATTGAATACCTACATATTTTTTGACTGGCATCACGCTGTGCATATGAAGGAGAAAAAGCAAATGTGTGGTATTAAGACTCATAATCTATTGGAGGGGCAGATCCATCAAGAACTCCTACATAGTATTTTTACCACTGCAATGTAGAGATGCGGACAGGGTATTTTAGAGAGTCCAGAGCAAGAAACCCAAGAAGACTTCCTGAAGGAAGTGACAACTGAATGTAGGATAAACAGAGGGCTGGAGGTGGGGTGGGGATGGCATTTTAGATAAGGGAAACTGGGTGAACCAGGATTTACGAGAACCAGGGGCAAGAACCAGATCATTAAATGTGTATAGGGTAGTGGGGGAATTGATTGTTTGATATTGCTGGAACATGAAATGGAAGACAGGAGGTTGTAGGACTGTGAGATTCTGCAGCTACCTCTTCCTCTTCCCCATCACCAGTGTTGGTCAACAGAGGCCCATCAGAGTGAGAGAAGTGGGAGAGAATTCCTCCTTGGTGCCTGCCATCCATTTCCTTTAGGAAGCACGTGCCAGAGGATGACAAGCAACTGACGATAGAATCTGCCTCGCATCTGAGCCTTGCACTTATGCACGGCCATCCACGCAAGCCCTGCGCCAGGGCAAGCCTGCAGGACTGAATGACACAACCCCTGGGATCACCACCTCCAACCAGAAGGCAAGCTGAGCAAAGGTGTGGCAGAGTCTATGCCCTAGGTGAGCCTCCCGCCTCCCTGCCTCCTCACACACCTGTGCCTGGAGTGCAGTGGCCACTGGTCTTAGTCACCACAGACCACACCACACACCACACGCAGGGATGAATTTGCCAAGTTGAAGGACCTACTTGGTGGGGCAGGAATTGTCCTTTTATGTTCTTACTCAGGGGGTGGGGCCACATCTGCACCAGGGTCCACCCCCATCACCATCTAAGGAAATGCTCCCATACCAAGGTCATATATTTCCTGGGTCTATTACATGCTGCCTCCTGGGGCCTGCTACTGCCGAAGGGAGTAATGGGTACTTGCATTTGGTGCCGGGAGGAGGTTGGAATCCAGGACCCACCGCTTACAAAACCACACATTAATGACCACTCTGAGCCTCGGTTTTCCCCTTTGTGAAACAGAAATGATGCCCACCACACAAGGGTGTCCTAGGAGTCAACGAAATAACGTATGCATGAAACTTGGCACATATGAAATGCTGAAGAAAGGCTAGCTACTATGATGTTGAAGTTGCTATTCCAAGGGTAAGTGCTGTAATCCAGCCCACGAGTTTCATTCTGTGCTGTGTCTGACAGGTACGGGAGGTACTGAGGCACAGATGATCTAGTACTTGTCCTCAGAGATTTATAGTCTGGTGGTGGAAGGAAATAAGTAAGAGGATGTCACATTTGAAGTATAAGTACTGTCCTAGGGGCAAACAGTGTGGGAGCCCAGAAGAGAGTTTAACACCATGGGGGGGCCGAGGAGGAGGCAGGCAGCTTTTGGAGGACACAGGTTGTGAGTCAAGTCCTAAAAACAAGGAGGGTAAAGCCCAGTGAAGGGATGGGAGAGAGGGAAGAAATGAACTCTGGCTCAGGGAGAACGTTCCAGGTAGTAGGAAAGAGGGCAGGATTAAGTCTTCTGACAAGCCCAACCCATGGGCTATCATGGCAATAATGAGGAAAATACGGTTTGGTGAACAGGGTCCATCTGATATGAAGGCTATGCCAGAACAGCAGTTTTGGATGGCTTATCTTTAGCGAGTGTGGCAGGTATGCTGGCTGTCTACTAAACATCCATGCTCCTTCTTCCTGAGCGATAGGACTCCACGTTCTTGAATATGACAAATGCCCAGGTAAAAATCCATGTCCCAGCCTCTCCCCAACAAACAGAGATAGACAGTGAAATGTGTGCAGATTTTTTAAAAAGCTGTTTTGGTTTTGAGATGGGATCTCACTGTGTTGCCCAGGCTGAAATGCAGTGAAGTGATCACGGCTCACTGCAGTCTCAACCTCCCATGCTCAAGTGATCTTCCCACCACAGCCTCCAGAGAAGCTAGGACTACAGGCATGCACCACTATGCCTGCCTAATTGCTGATTTTTATTTTTGTAGAGATGAGGTCTCACTGTGTTGCCCAGGAGGGTCTCAAACTTCTAGCCTTAAGCAATCCTCCCACGTCAGCTTCCCAAAGTACTAGAATTGCAGGCATGAACCACCAAACCTGATCTTTTTTTAAAAAATACTTTTTGTAATTAAAAAAAAGCCCAAACATATGCAAAAGTACACAAAATTGTGCAAGAACCTCCATGAACTCTTTACACAGTTTTATAGCTATCAACTATCAACTTGGTATGGCAGGAATCAACATTTGCCATTCTTGTTGCATCTGTCCTTCCACTTGTCCTTTTTTTTTCCAGATTATTTTAAAGCACAGACAAGACATTATATTATTTCCATCCATAAATATTTCAGTGTGTCTAAGAGACAAACGTTCTCTTTTAACATAACCACAATACCAATATCATACCTAACAAGATGAACAATAATTCCTTAATACCATCCAATATGCAGTCTGTGTTCAATTGGGAAATCTCTTTAAGGGGACTGACTTGGTAGAAAACTAGATGGCCCTTTGCCGTGTCCCCTTTCTTTCTGCTGTTATAGGATATTTAGATGGCCTGAACCCAAGTCCCCACTTTCACAGACTGACCACTTTGTGACCATGAGTAAACTTTGACAGGGAAGCCACACACTGGAGAAGGTAAAGTGGGAAGACGGGAGGAGCTGGGACCCTGATGGCCGTGCAGCCATCACACCAACATGAGACTGCCTAACTCTGCTCTTTTTCCTTCTTCGGTCTTGCTTTTTATATTTTTTTAATCAATGGATTTTTTTAAACTTAAGAGCAGTTTCAGGTTTACGGAAAAATGGAGCAGAAAGTACAGACTTCCCAAATCCCTGACACCACTCCCATAGTTTCCCCTCGTATTGACATCATGAATGAGTGTGATACATTTCTTACAGTTGATGAGCCAACATTGTTATGTTATTGTTAACTAAAATCCATAGTTTACCTTAGAGTTCACTCTTGTGTAGATTCTATAGGCTTTGATGAAGGCATGATGACGTTTATCCACCATTGTAGTATAGTACAGAGTAGTTTCATGCCTAAAAATCCTCGGCCTGTTCATCCCTCTCTCCCGGCTCTTCAGATGGCAACCACTGATCTTTTTATGTTCTTGCAGTTTTGACTTTTCCATAGCATCATATAGTTGGAATCATACAGTATGTAGCCTTTTCAGACTAGCTTCTTTTCCTTAGCAACACGCATTTCAGATTCTTCCATGTCTTTTTGCAGCTTGATAACTTATTTCTTTTCATCGCTGAATAATTTTCCGTTGTCTGAATGTCCCAGAGTTTGTTTATCACTCACCTATTGAAAGACATCTTGGTTGTTTCCAAGCTTTGGCAATTATGAATAAAGCTGCTATAAACATTTATGTGTAGGTTTTTGTGTGGACATAAGTTTTCAACTCATTTGGGTGAATACCAAGGAGAGATACTGCTATATTGTATGGTGAGAGTGTGTTTAGTTTCGTAAGAAGCTGCCAAACTGTCTTCCAAAGTTGCAGTACCGTTTTTCTTAATGTGGAGAGAAATCTTTCCTTGTGTCTCTGTTATTAGCTGCTGAATGCAATTCCCGACTGATAGGGTGGGAATGTGCTACTGAGTACTGATTAACTGGACAGAAATCTTCCACCAACACACTAAAAAACCAGAAGCAACTGCTCATCTGGTCATGTGTTCTTACCCATCAGCATTACTTCTTTTTTTCATGAGGTCAGATGAGATTATCAGATACATAACAAATATATGACTCTCTGTGTTCTAATTTTCTATTAACATTACAATGATAAGAAAAGATTGGCCTGTCTTTTTTTTTCAGGTCCTGTTAAGGAGTCCTGATATGATTACTTCTTCATAAGTGCTTGCAAACTTTTGTTTTTTTTTTAATAATACGTTCCCCGTCTTTTGGCATTTTTCTGGTCTTCTAAATTCCACCAAGGATAGTGGTTTGACAGTTGGGTCCACAAATCCTCTTCTAGTTGGAATCCTCAAATGCTGAAGTGAGCAAATATTCCCCACTATCATTATCCAGTAATCAAAATCATTTTAGCAACTTGATTTGGCTTCATGCTGAGCAATAGATGTGTTCTGGGGAAAACTACATATACATCACACTGCTGTAAATTAATTCCTATTTTAAATGAATAATGGGAAAGCTAGTCACAAAAAAGGATAATGCAGTGAATCCTTCTATAAGGCAAATAATTCCATTATATGAATAATCACCCACTAATTTAGTCTCTATGAATATGTAATGTTCAAATACTGAGGATTTTAGTTTTTTTTACAATGGAGATTAGAGCTGAACGTTTGCTTATATTCAATTCCTTTTTTATTTTTTTAACGTCATCGTCATTATTGTCTTCAATGTTGTTTGTTGTCATCACCAGGAAAGGCAGCAAATTTTAGAAATATATGAAAAGAGCTGCCTTACCAGAGGTTGTTCTGTCCACCCATAAGCAGGTCTTGTTCTGTGCTGAGGAATCCTATCGCTTCCTCCGTGTCTACATTCAGTGGTACAGAATGATTACCTGGTTATGTGACCTTGGACAAATCATAAATTATATAAACTCTCTGGGTCTCAGGTTATTCATCTGTAAAATGGGAATGATGATGGCACATTACTCATGGGGTTGATCTGAGGATCAAACGTGGCAAGATAGAATGTCTACTCTGTGTTATGTGTTCAATTAATATTAGCTATTATAATTGCTTTTGGAAGTCATATTACCATTAAATGGTCAGATTAGACAAGCCCACCCCTTAAAAAAATAACTGTGATTGCATCACTTACCCATTAGAATGGCTACTATCCAAAACAAACAAACAAACAAACAAACAAATGGAAAATACCAAGTGTTGGCAAGGAAGCAGAGCAACTGGAATACTTGTGCACTGTTGTGGGAATATAAAATGGTGTAGCCACTATGGAAAACAGTGCAGTAATTCCTCAAAAAACTAAAAGTAGAATTATCATATAATCCAGCAATTTTACTTCTGGGTATATATTCAAAAGAAATGAAAGTGAGGACTCAAAGAGGTATTTGTACACCCATGTTCATAACAGCATGATTCACAACAGTCAAAAAGTAGAAGTGACCTAAGTGTCCATCCATGCACAAGTGGGTAATCAAAATATGGTGTATACATACAATGAAATGTTATTCAGCCTTAAAAAGAAATGAAATTCTGATACATGCTACAACATGAATTAACTTTGAGGACATTATTAAGTGAAGTAAGCCAGTCACAAAAGGACAAATACTGCATGACTCCACTTGCATAAAGCACTTAGATTAGCCGAATTCATATTAACAGAATGTAGACTAGTGGTTTCTAGGGGCTGGGGACAGAAGAGAATGGAGAGTTGTGTTTTAATGAGTACACAGTTTGAGTTTTGCAAGATGAAGAGTTTTGTTGATGAATGCTAGTGATGGAAGCACAACAGTGTGAATTTACTGATGCCAATTTTCAGTGTGGAGTAAGCATACACTTAAATGCTTAAGATGGTACATTTTAGGTTGTGTGTATTTTACCATGATTTTTAAAAAATAAAAAGATTTTTACTATTTTAAAATTGTAAAATAACCACCATGATTAGGAGTTTTCTATACCTGGGAAATGGGAACATATCCAGTGGTAGACTATTGTAGGGAATGGAGAAGTGACAGTGTGGCCAACCCAGGATGCTCTTTAGCAGCACGGAATGTCTGTCATAGCTGACAGGTGAACCACTCAGAACGTACTTGGCTTTGTCAATGATCCCTCCAGCCGATCCACAGTTGGCTGGTTTCACAAAGCACAGCAATGGTCTGGATAACCACAGCTTCCAGAGATAGGCCCTGCCCAAGAAGCTGGTATTCGAAAACTACAACTCAATTGATAGGAGAAGAGCTCACTGGCACTGGCTTAGTAATTAAATTACAAGGCGATTATTAGTCTGCTCAGGGAAAAACATCACACGTAAGTACTTTAAGTAGCCTAAGACTAAAAAACTCTCCCCAGAAAAAAAAAATAACCTGTAACTAAATCAATACCATTTTCTACCAATTATAGATGCCCTCCAGTGACTTTAAGGTTGCCACAGCAACATACCCACTGAAAGGTTGCCTTAGTCCATTTTGTGCTGCTATAACAGAATATCTGAGACTGGCTAATTTATAAAGAACAGAAGATATTTATTTCTTACATTTCTGGAGGCTGGGAAATCTAAGGTATGGGGTCTGCATCTTGCAAGGACCTTCTTGCTGTGTCATCCCATAGTGGAAGGTGGAGGGACAAGGCAGCACATATGAGCAAGAGATCAAACTCACAGGCTCAAGCCCTTTCATAATCAGCATTAATCCATTATGGGGTGGAGCCACCACGACTTAAACACCTCCTATTAGGCCCTACCTGCCCCCCCTACCCCACCCCACACTGTTGCATTAGGGATTAAGTTCCCACTACAGGCTTTTTGTTAAAAAGAATAGTCTGTTAGATGAATGTATTGGGACACATTAATTATAGCATAGGGTATGATTGCTAAGTCCTAAAAATATAGATACAGCAAATAGAGAATGTTTCACATCTTATCTCTGTGTCAAGCCAAAATTGTTTCCTAGGAGGGAGGACACGTGAACTGTCACCAATCAGCTCTCCTCTCTTCTGTGACTTAGTCTGAGGTCCCAGGCTGCCTGGCCACCTCTGCCACTGCCCCACAGGGAGCCCAGCAGCCCGGCATTTCCCCTACACCGCTCCCTTCCCCTGGGATGGTCTCCCAGTCCACTCAGCTAATAGGCATATTCCCTTGCTTTTCTGAAAACCTCCTCTGCCACCTCTTCCAAGCAGGATTTCTTGGAAGCTGACCAAATGGCAGCTTGGTGCTTTCTAGACCAGATCCCATTCAATCACTTAGCTCTGCATGAAATAAATTCAAGGGCTTCACATACCCTTTGCCTTTGTTCAAGTCACAAACTTGATGAAAATCAGCTGACTCCTGTGAAGTTAATAATGGGGAGTAATGCTGTGAACCACACTGATACTGAAGACACATTCCAGAAAGCTGCTGATGAGGCAACATTTGGTCAATCAGATCTGACATTGCATGCACCAGATGTGCTGCTACTTAAAGAAATGATGGTTACTCCTTTTGCAAAAGGGATAACCAACTTATAAAGTGTCTTTTGTGTAAATTCCTGTTTTTATATACTAGTAGGTACATTTTAGAATTTAAAAAGCTGTCTTGAGTTCTTTCTGGAAAGAGTGGAGTATAAGTAAATCTGATATTATCAAAACAGAAAAAGAGATGGGGTAAGGATATGTGTGTCTGCATGAGACAGAGGGACAGAATGTCAGCTCATGAAGAACCACAAGAACAGCTCCTGATTCTGCAAGCTCCACTGAACCCTCAGAGGCCCTGCTGAAGATGAGGATGGGGATTACTGGGATTGGGGCACAGGCCGGGGGTGCATCTCACAGTCTGGGTCAGGCTGGGAGTGGCTCCCACAGTCTGAGCCACACTTCACTGTCTACCTGAATTATAACTGAAAAACAAAATCTAATCTCACCCTCTTGAGTCATAGAATGAAGTCTAAATGGTCAAAACTTTCTTTCCTAGTCCCACACAGCCTAACTCTGGGGTAACAGCAAAAATAACAATAATAACCAAAAAAACTCAAACTTGGCCTTATTATAAGCCCTTACTATGGGTGAAATGTGTTACATACATCATCTCCTTTAATCTTTATAATGACTTACTGAGATCTATTCTATTATTTCCCTATTTTATAGAGGAAATAGAAGCTGAGAGTTGTCCAAGGTCAAGTGGTTATAAAAGGTGAAGGCAGGATGCAAATCCTGGTGTCTGCCTCCTGAGTCCAGCCTTGAACCAATGACATATAACTAAGTTTCTAGTCTTCGTGTCTCCTCCTTCCCATTCCTCAGCCCCTCCCCAGTGTGAATTTCATCTTCTAAGATTCTGCCAGCCTATCATTGAGAAAGCCCCATTTCCAGCCCTGGTCCCATCTTATCACACTCAGGCCTGGCTCAGGTCCATTTCTCCCTCGGATCTCTCTCTGCTATTCTAGCTTTCAAGGATTGCCTTTTCTCTGAACAACCACTCTGTCTATACTACATGTATGGCACACCTTGGATTTTATTTATTTATTTATTTTTGAGACGGAGTCTAGCTCTGTCGCCTAGGCTGGAGTGCAGCAGCACGATCTTGGCTCACTTCAATCTCTGCCTCCCAGGTTCAAGTGATTCTCCTGCCTCAGCCTCCCAAGTAGCTGGGATCAGCTAAGTTTTGTCTTTTTAGTAGAGACAGAGTTTCACTAGGCTAATTGGCCAGGCTGGTCTCAAACTCCTGACCTCAGGTGATCCACCTGCCTCAGCCTCTCAAAGTGCTGGGATTACAAGTATGAGCCACTGAGCCCAGCAGATTTTAATCTTATATTGCTATTCCTGTTTAAAAATGTGTCTGTCATCTGAACTCAATTGTGGGTTTCCATAAGCCTAGATTAATGTCCATTTTTGTATGTGCTGGTCATTCATATTCAACTTCAAACAAATGCATTATATATAATAAATACTATGGTAAAAAGGGTCATTTAAATAATTTTTAAATGTTATCTACAAAGACTTTTTAGTAACAGAAAATACGTATTTAATTTTATTACATGAGAAAAGCAACATGCCAACATGCATAAGCAATGCTATCCCAACTATTATAACTACACATGATAAAACGCTTGGTGAAAACGTAAAACATAAAAACATACAGGTTAATAAACAGGGCTAGAAAGGCATGGAAACTCATTCAGATTTAGTGACTGCATCTTCATCATTTCCTGCAATCATTTTCTTATTAACAAATTAGAGAAAGTGACAAACACTCACAATCCAGAATATAGCATGTGGACCCCCTACTATGTGGGTCCCAAAACGAGCCACCAGGGTGCCTGAAAAATTATTGTGATATTTACTGAAATTTATTTTTAAGTTATAAATAGACAAAAAAGTAAGCTTCCCTAAGAGCAAAAGACCCTTTGAATCATTAACATAAATGAACACATACACATCTCTGAAGTCTCAATTTAAAAGAAAAAAATACTATATTATAAATGCAGCACTGAAGAAGAATGATGTTTCCAATATTTCCTGCAGCAGGAGTACAGGTACTCACCAGGGTCTTAGAGAAAGTGGATCTGAATGTCTTGAGATGAGGGGCGTGGTTAAGCTCACTGGCTCTGAGGCCCACAGCTCTGGGTGGACCACCACCTACCCACTGGCTGTGTGCCCCTGGATAATTTACTTCAGCCCTTCCCGTCTCAGTTTGTTCCACTGTAAAAGTTGCTTTGCTAACTGAGACAAAGCACAAAAAAAAGTTTCGATTGTTGCCCTGCAAATAGTAATGGCTCAATTAATACAGTAGCTATTGCTCACTGGTCATTAGAGAGATGCAAATCAAAACCACATTGAGATACCATCTCACGCCAGTTAGAATGGCAATCATTAAAAAATCTGAAGACAACAGATGCTGGAGAGGATGCGGAGAAATAGGAACACTTTTACACTGCTGGTGGGAGTGTAAATTAGTTCAACCATTGTGGAAGACAGTGCGGCGATTCCTCAAGGACCTAGAAATAGAAATTCCATTTGACCCAGCAATCCCATTACTGGGTATATATCCAAAGGACTATAAATCGTTCTACTATAAGGACACATGCACACGAATGTTCATTGCAGCACTGTTTACAATAGCAAAGACCTGGAACCAACCCAAATGCCCATCGATAATAGACTGGACTGGGAAAATGTGGCACATATACACCATGGAATATTATGCAGCAATAAAAAATGATGAGTTCATGTCCTTTGTAGGGATATGGATGAATCTGGAGAACATCATTCTCAGCAAATTGACTCAGGAACAGAAAATGAAACACGGTATATTCTCACTCATAGGCGAGTGATGAACAATGAGAACACATGGACACAGGGAAGGGAGTACTATACACTGAGGTCTATTGGGGGAAAAAGGGGAGGGACAGCGGGGGGGAGCGGGGGAGGGATAGCATGGGGAGAAATGCCAAATGTGGGTGAAGGGGCAGAGGGCAGCAAAACACACTGCCACGTGTGTACCTTTGCAACTATCTTGCATGTTCTGCACATGTAATCCAAAACCTAAAATGCAATAAAAATTAAAAAAAAAATTTTTAAAAATAACATCATAATGCCATCACAAGTATTAATAACAGAATAGACAAAACAGAGGAAGGATCTCAGAGTTTGAAGAGTGGCCCTTTGAAACAAGACAGGCAGATAAGAATAGAGAAAGAATAATAAGAAATGAGCAAAACCTCCAGGAAATATGAGATTATGTAAAGATGTAAAGATAATGAATCTATGACTGATTGGTGTCCCTGATAGAGATCGGGAGAATGGAACAAAGTTGGAAAACATATTTCAGGATAGCATGATAATATCTATGAGTACTTCCCCAACCTAGCTAGAGAGGCCAACGTTCAAATTCAGGAAATGCACAGAACCCCAGTAAGATATACCACAAGAAGAACATCCCCAAGACACATAATCAACAGATTCTCCAAGGTTGAAATGAAAGGAAAAATCTTAAAGGCAGCTAGAGAGAAAAGCCAGGTCACCTACATAGGGAAGCCCATCAGACTAACAGCAGACATCTCAGCTGAAATTCTACAGGCCAAAAGAGATTTAGGGCCAATTTTCAGCATTTTTAAAGAAAAGAAATTCCAACTCAGAATTTCATATCTACCCAAACTAAGCTTCATAAGTGAAAGAGAAAAATGATCCTTTTCACACAAGCAAATGCTGAGGCAATTTGTTATCACCAGATCTGCCTTACAGGAGCCCCTGATGGAAGCATTAACTATGGACAGAAAAGACCATTACCAGCCATGACAAAAACAAACTGAAGTACACAGACCAGTGACATTATAAAGCAACCACATAAACAAGTTAGCAAAATAACCAGCTAACATCATTATGCAAGGACCACATCCACACGTATCAATACTAACCTTAAATACAGATAGGCTAAATGCCCCAATTAAATAACATAGAATGGCAAGCTGGGTAAAGAACCAAGAACCATTGGTGTACTATCTTCAAGAGATCTATCTCACGTGCAATGACAGCCCTAGGCTCAAAATAAAGGGGTGGAGGAAATTCTACCAAGTCAATGAAAAACAGAAAAAGCAGGTGTTGCAATTCTAGTTGCTGACAAAATAGACTTTAAATCAACAAAGATTTACAAAGACAAAGAAGAGAATTACAAAATGGTAAATGGTTCAATTCAACAAAAAGACCTAGCTATTCTTAACATATGTGCACCCAAAACAGGAGCACTTAGATAAATAAAGCAAGTTCTTAGAGACCTTCAAAGAGACTTAGACTCCCACACAGTAATAGGGGAAGAGTTTAACACCCACTGACAATATTAGATCACTGAGACAGAAAATTAACAAAATATTCAGGGCCGGAACTCAGGTCTTGATCAAATGAACCTGATAAGTTATCTACAGAACTCTCCACCCAAGCAAAAAGGAATATACATTTTTCTCATAGCCACATGGCACTTACTCAAAAATTGATCACATGATTGGAAGTAAAACACTCCTCAGCAACTGCAAAAGAACTAAAATAATAACAAAAAGTCTCTTAGACCACAGCACAATCAAATTTGAAATCAAGACTAAGAAGCTATTCCCCAGCTTCTTGTAGTTTGGACTTTACTGCCCACCTGGCCCCTGAAGGCTGTGGAATCGGTGACCCCTGCCATGAAATTCCCAGATTAAAGGGCTGCTTGGGCCAATGGGAAAAAAAAAAAACCTCTTGCTCAGAGCTAGGCCCCCAAACTGCCTTCAGCTCTAACATAGTGTCTGCTGCTGCCTCCCTGGGAACTGGGAGCTGTCCTTCATTCTGTTAGGGACAACACTGCAGCCGGCCCATGGTCCAGGATTTTTATAAAAATCACGATAAGAAAGGAAAAAAAAAGAAATTCCCTCAAAATGATACAATTACATAGAAATGGAATAACTTGTTCCTGAATTACTTTTGGGTAAATAATGAAATTAAAGCAGAAATCAAGAAATTCTTTGAAACTAAAGAGAACAAAGATACAATGTACCAGACTTGCTGGGACACAGCTAAGGCAGTGTTAAGAGAGAAAATTATAGCACTAAATGCTGGAATAACAAAAATAGAAAGATCTCAAGTGACAAACTAACATTGCAACTAAAAGTACTAGAGAAGCAAGAGCAAAGAAGTCCCTAAGCTAGCAGAAGACAAGAAATAACCAAAATCAGAGCTGAACTAAAGGAGATAGAGGCACATTCAAAAGATCAATGAATCCTGGAGCTGTTTCTTGAAAAATTAAATGAAATAAATAGACTACTAGCTATACTAATAAAGAAGAAATGAGAGAAGATTCAAGTAGATGTAATCAGAAACTGCAAGGAAATATTACCACTGACCCCACAGAAATACAAAACAGCAATAAGAGAATAATATGAACACCTCTATGTACATAAACTAGAACAACTAGAAGAAATCTATAAATTCCTAGACACATACACCCTCCCAAGACTGAACCAGGAAGAAATTGAATCCCTGAACAGACCAGTAATGAGTCCCAAAATTGAGAAAGTAATGAATAGTCTACCAATGACAACAAAAAAATCCCAGGACCAGATGAATTCACAGCTAGACTCTACCAGATATACAAAGAAGAGCTAGTATCATTCTTACTGAAACTATTCAAAAAAAATGGAAAAGGAGGGACTCCTCTCTAACTCATTCCATGAGGCCAGTATCATCCTGATATTAAAACTTGGCAGAGATACAACAAAAAAAGAAAACTTCAAGCCAATATTCTTGATGAGCATAAATGCAAAAATCCTCAACAAAATACTAGCAAATTAAATCCAGCAGCACATTCAAAAGCTTATCCACCATGATCATGTAGGCTTCATCCTTGGGATGCAAGGTTGATTCAACACATGAAAATCAATAAACATGATTCATCACATAAACAGAACTAAAGACAAAAAATACATAGATGAGATAGTAATGAATAGTATATCAACCAAAAAAAAATCCCAGGACCAGATGAATTCACAGCTAGACTCTACCAGATACACAAAGATACAGAAAAGCCTTTAGATAAAATTAAACATCCTTTAATGTCAAAAACTCTCAATAAACTAGGTATTGAAGGAACATACCTCAAAATAATAAGAGCCATGTATGACAAACACATAAGCAGCATCATGCTGAATGGGCAAATGCTGGAAGCATTCCCTTTGTAAACCAGCACAAGACACGGTTGCCCTCTCTCACCACTCCTGTTCAACATAGTATTAGAAGTTCAATCAGGCAAGAGAAAGAAATAAAGCATATTCAAATAGGAAGAGAAGAAGTCAAACTATCTCTGTTTGCAGATGACATAATTCTATGTCTAGAAAACCCCATAATCTCAGCCTAAAAGCTTCTTAAGCTGATGAGCAACTTCAGCAAAGTCTCAGGAAACAAAACCAGTGTAAAAAATTGCTAGCAATTCTATATACAACCAATAAGCAAGCCAAGAGCCAAATTACAAATGAACTCCCATTCACAAGTGCCACAAAAAGAACAAAATACCTAGGAATACAGCTAACAAGGAAAGTGAGGGACCTCTACATGGAGAGCTACAAACCACTGCTCAAATAAAGCAGAGATGATACTAACAAATGGAAAATCATTCCATGGGCATGGATAGAAAGAATCAATATTGTGAAAACAGCCATAGTGCTCAAAGCAATTTATAGATTCAATGCTATTCCCATTAAACTGCTACTGAAATTCTTCACACAACTAGAAAAAATTATTTTAAAATTCATATGGAACCAAAAAAGAGCCTGAATAGCCAAGGAAATCTTAAGCGAAAAGAACAAAGCTGGAGACATCACGCTACCCAACTTCAAACTATACTATGGGGCTATAGTAACCAAGCCAGTGTGGTATTGATACAAGAACAGACACATAGACCAATGAAACAGAATAGGGAATCCAGAATAAGATCAGACACCTACAACTATCTGATCTTCAACAAACCTGATAAAAAGCAAAAAAAAAAAAAAAAAAAAAAAAACAAGGAAATAATTCTCCTATTTAATAAATGAGGCTGGGAGAACTGGCAAGCCATACGTGGAAGATTGAAACTGGACCCCTTCCTTACACAATATACAAAAATCAACTCACATTGGATTAAATGCTTAAATGTAAAACCCAAAACTATAAGAAACATAGTAGAAAACCTAGGCAATCTCATTCAGGACATAGACACAAACAAAGATTTCATGATGAATGTATCAAAAGAAATTGCAACAAAAGCAAAAATTGACAAATAGGATCTAATCACAGAAACTGTGAACAGAGTAAACAGGCAACCTACAGAATGAGAGAAAAATTTTGTAAACTATGCATCTTGCAAAGGTCTTATACCTATCATCTGTAAGAAACGTAAACAATTTTACAAGAAAACAAACAACCCCATTAAAATAGCAAGCAAACGACATGAACAGACATTTCTTAATAGAAGACATACATGTGACCAACAGTCGTATTTTTAAAAGCTCCACATAACTTATCGTTAGAGAAATGCAAATAAAAACCACAATGAGATACCATCTCACACCAGTCAGAATGTCTATAATTAAAAAGACAAAAATAATATGCTGGTGAGGTTGTGGAGAAAAAGAAATACTTTTACACTGTTGGTGGAAATGTAAATTAGTTCAGCCATTGTGGAAGACAGTGTGGTGATTTCTCAAAGATCTAGAGAAAGAAATACCATTTGACCCAGAAATCTCCATTACTGAGTACATACTCAAAGGAGTATAAATCATTCTATTATAAAGACACATGCATGCAAATGTTAATTGTAGCACTATTCACAATAGTAAAGACATGGAATCAACCTAAATGTCCATCAATGATAGACTGGATAAAGAAAATGTGGTACATGTACACCATGGACTACTATGCAACCACAAAAAAGAATGAGATCATATTTTTTTGCAGTGACATGGATGGAGCTGGAGGCCATTGCCCTTAGTAAACTAACACAGGAACAGAAAACCAAATACCTCATGTTCTCACTTATAAGTGTGAGCTAAAGGATGAGAACACAAGGACACATAGAGAAGAACTGGGGCCTACTAGAGGGCAGAGGGTGGGAGGAGGAAGAGAATCAGGAAAAATAACTAATGGGTCCTAGGCTTAATATCTGGGTGATGAAATAATCTGTACAACAAACCCCCATTACACAAGTTTATCTCTGTAACAAATCTTCATCTGTACTCCTGAACATAAAATACAAGTTAAAAAGAGACCATATGACCAAGAACAAAAAGAGTTTTATTCTTTTATATTACTGAACAATATGCTATTGTGCATATATACCAGATTGTCATTATGCATTCATCCATTCATGGACCCTTAAGTTGATTCAATATTTTAGCTAATGTGAATAATGCTGCAACAAACACGGGAGTGCAGATATCTCTTCAATATATTAGTTTCCTGTCTTTATCATATATACCCAGTAGTGGAATTGTTGGATCAGATGGTTGTTCTATTTTTAGTTTTTTGAGAAACTGATATACTATTTTCCATAGTGGTGTATTAATTTACATTCCCACCAGCAGTGTAAAAGGCTTCCCCTTTCTCCAAATTCTTGCCAGCATCAGTTATTCACCATCTTTTTGATAAAAGCCCAATTTAACTGAGAGAAAGAATATCTCATTGTGGTTTTTATTTGCTTTTCTCTGATAATTAGTGAAATCATAGTGATGTTGTGAATTTTTTCATATACTAGTTGGTAATTTGTATGTCTTATTTTGAGAATTGTCTATTCCGTTATTCTGCCCATTTTTTTAAACTGAGGACTGAACCCTTTCAATATTATTTTTTCTTTTTTTTCTTTTTATTGAGTTATGATTTGGGGTACATGTGCAGAACATGCAAGATAGTTGCAAAGGTACACACGTGGCAGTGTGTTTTGCTGCCCTCTGCCCCTTCACCCACATTTGGCATTTCTCCCCATGCTATCCCTCCCCCGCTCCCCCCCGCTGTCCCTCCCCTTTTTCCCCCAATAGACCTCAGTGTATAGTACTCCCTTCCCTGTGTCCATGTGTTCTCATTGTTCATCACTCGCCTATGAGTGAGAATATACCGTGTTTCATTTTCTGTTCCTGAGTCAATTTGCTGAGAATGATGTTCTCCAGATTCATCCATATCCCTACAAAGGACATGAACTCATCATTTTTTATTGCTGCATAATATTCCATGGTGTATATGTGCCACATTTTCCCAGTCCAGTCTATTATCGATGGGCATTTGGGTTGGTTCCAGGTCTTTGCTATTGTAAACAGTGCTGCAATGAACATTCGTGTGCATGTGTCCTTATAGTAGAACGATTTATAGTCCTTTGGATATATACCCAGTAATGGGATTGCTGGGTCAAATGGAATTTCTATTTCTAGGTCCTTGAGGAATCGCCGCACTGTCTTCCACAATGGTTGAACTAATTTACACTCCCACCAGCAGTGTAAAAGTGTTCCTATTTCTCCGCATCCTCTCCAGCATCTGTTGTCTTCAGATTTTTTAATGATTGCCATTCTAACTGGCGTGAGATGGTATCTCAATGTGGTTTTGATTTGCATCTCTCTAATGACCAGTGAGCAATAGCTACTGTATTAATTGAGCCATTACTATTTGCAGGGCAACAATCGAAACTTTTTTTTGTGCTTTGTCTCAGTTAGCAAAGCAACTTTTACAGTGGAACAAACTGAGACGGGAAGGGCTGAAGTAAATTATCCAGGGGCACACAGCCAGTGGGTAGGTGGTGGTCCACCCAGAGCTGTGGGCCTCAGAGCCAGTGAGCTTAACCACGCCCCTCATCTCAAGACATTCAGATCCACTTTCTCTAAGACCCTGGTGAGTACCTGTACTCCTGCTGCAGGAAATATTGGAAACATCATTCTTCTTCAGTGCTGCATTTATAATATAGTATTTTTTTCTTTTAAATTGAGACTTCAGAGATGTGTATGTGTTCATTTATGTTAATGATTCAAAGGGTCTTTTGCTCTTAGGGAAGCTTACTTTTTTGTCTATTTATAACTTAAAAATAAATTTCAGTAAATATCACAATAATTTTTCAGGCACCCTGGTGGCTCGTTTTGGGACCCACATAGTAGGGGGTCCACATGCTATATTCTGGATTGTGAGTGTTTGTCACTTTCTCTAATTTGTTAATAAGAAAATGATTGCAGGAAATGATGAAGATGCAGTCACTAAATCTGAATGAGTTTCCATGCCTTTCTAGCCCTGTTTATTAACCTGTATGTTTTTATGTTTTACGTTTTCACCAAGCGTTTTATCATGTGTAGTTATAATAGTTGGGATAGCATTGCTTATGCATGTTGGCATGTTGCTTTTCTCATGTAATAAAATTAAATACGTATTTTCTGTTACTAAAAAGTCTTTGTAGATAACATTTAAAAATTATTTAAATGACCCTTTTTACCATAGTATTTATTATATATAATGCATTTGTTTGAAGTTGAATATGAATGACCAGCACATACAAAAATGGACATTAATCTAGGCTTATGGAAACCCACAATTGAGTTCAGATGACAGACACATTTTTAAACAGGAATAGCAATATAAGATTAAAATCTGCTGGGCTCAGTGGCTCATACTTGTAATCCCAGCACTTTGAGAGGCTGAGGCAGGTGGATCACCTGAGGTCAGGAGTTTGAGACCAGCCTGGCCAATTAGCCTAGTGAAACTCTGTCTCTACTAAAAAGACAAAACTTAGCTGATCCCAGCTACTTGGGAGGCTGAGGCAGGAGAATCACTTGAACCTGGGAGGCAGAGATTGAAGTGAGCCAAGATCGTGCTGCTGCACTCCAGCCTAGGCCACAGAGCTAGACTCCGTCTCAAAAATAAATAAATAAATAAAATCCAAGGTGTGCCATACATGTAGTATAGACAGAGTGGTTGTTCAGAGAAAAGGCAATCCTTGAAAGCTAGAATAGCAGAGAGAGATCCGAGGGAGAAATGGACCTGAGCCAGGCCTGAGTGTGATAAGATGGGACCAGGGCTGGAAATGGGGCTTTCTCAATGATAGGCTGGCAGAATCTTAGAAGATGAAATTCACACTGGGGAGGGGCTGAGGAATGGGAAGGAGGAGACACGAAGACTAGAAACTTAGTTATATGTCATTGGTTCAAGGCTGGACTCAGGAGGCAGACACCAGGATTTGCATCCTGCCTTCACCTTTTATAACCACTTGACCTTGGACAACTCTCAGCTTCTATTTCCTCTATAAAATAGGGAAATAATAGAATAGATCTCAGTAAGTCATTATAAAGATTAAAGGAGATGATGTATGTAACACATTTCACCCATAGTAAGGGCTTATAATAAGGCCAAGTTTGAGTTTTTTTGGTTATTATTGTTATTTTTGCTGTTACCCCAGAGTTAGGCTGTGTGGGACTAGGAAAGAAAGTTTTGACCATTTAGACTTCATTCTATGACTCAAGAGGGTGAGATTAGATTTTGTTTTTCAGTTATAATTCAGGTAGACAGTGAAGTGTGGCTCAGACTGTGGGAGCCACTCCCAGCCTGACCCAGACTGTGAGATGCACCCCCGGCCTGTGCCCCAATCCCAGTAATCCCCATCCTCATCTTCAGCAGGGCCTCTGAGGGTTCAGTGGAGCTTGCAGAATCAGGAGCTGTTCTTGTGGTTCTTCATGAGCTGACATTCTGTCCCTCTGTCTCATGCAGACACACATATCCTTACCCCATCTCTTTTTCTGTTTTGATAATATCAGATTTACTTATACTCCACTCTTTCCAGAAAGAACTCAAGACAGCTTTTTAAATTCTAAAATGTACCTACTAGTATATAAAAACAGGAATTTACACAAAAGACACTTTATAAGTTGGTTATCCCTTTTGCAAAAGGAGTAACCATCATTTCTTTAAGTAGCAGCACATCTGGTGCATGCAATGTCAGATCTGATTGACCAAATGTTGCCTCATCAGCAGCTTTCTGGAATGTGTCTTCAGTATCAGTGTGGTTCACAGCATTACTCCCCATTATTAACTTCACAGGAGTCAGCTGATTTTCATCAAGTTTGTGACTTGAACAAAGGCAAAGGGTATGTGAAGCCCTTGAATTTATTTCATGCAGAGCTAAGTGATTGAATGGGATCTGGTCTAGAAAGCACCAAGCTGCCATTTGGTCAGCTTCCAAGAAATCCTGCTTGGAAGAGGTGGCAGAGGAGGTTTTCAGAAAAGCAAGGGAATATGCCTATTAGCTGAGTGGACTGGGAGACCATCCCAGGGGAAGGGAGCGGTGTAGGGGAAATGCCGGGCTGCTGGGCTCCCTGTGGGGCAGTGGCAGAGGTGGCCAGGCAGCCTGGGACCTCAGACTAAGTCACAGAAGAGAGGAGAGCTGATTGGTGACAGTTCACGTGTCCTCCCTCCTAGGAAACAATTTTGGCTTGACACAGAGATAAGATGTGAAACATTCTCTATTTGCTGTATCTATATTTTTAGGACTTAGCAATCATACCCTATGCTATAATTAATGTGTCCCAATACATTCATCTAACAGACTATTCTTTTTAACAAAAAGCCTGTAGTGGGAACTTAATCCCTAATGCAACAGTGTGGGGTGGGGTAGGGGGGGCAGGTAGGGCCTAATAGGAGGTGTTTAAGTCGTGGTGGCTCCACCCCATAATGGATTAATGCTGATTATGAAAGGGCTTGAGCCTGTGAGTTTGATCTCTTGCTCATATGTGCTGCCTTGTCCCTCCACCTTCCACTATGGGATGACACAGCAAGAAGGTCCTTGCAAGATGCAGACCCCATACCTTAGATTTCCCAGCCTCCAGAAATGTAAGAAATAAATATCTTCTGTTCTTTATAAATTAGCCAGTCTCAGATATTCTGTTATAGCAGCACAAAATGGACTAAGGCAACCTTTCAGTGGGTATGTTGCTGTGGCAACCTTAAAGTCACTGGAGGGCATCTATAATTGGTAGAAAATGGTATTGATTTAGTTACAGGTTATTTTTTTTTTCTGGGGAGAGTTTTTTAGTCTTAGGCTACTTAAAGTACTTACGTGTGATGTTTTTCCCTGAGCAGACTAATAATCGCCTTGTAATTTAATTACTAAGCCAGTGCCAGTGAGCTCTTCTCCTATCAATTGAGTTGTAGTTTTCGAATACCAGCTTCTTGGGCAGGGCCTATCTCTGGAAGCTGTGGTTATCCAGACCATTGCTGTGCTTTGTGAAACCAGCCAACTGTGGATCGGCTGGAGGGATCATTGACAAAGCCAAGTACGTTCTGAGTGGTTCACCTGTCAGCTATGACAGACATTCCGTGCTGCTAAAGAGCATCCTGGGTTGGCCACACTGTCACTTCTCCATTCCCTACAATAGTCTACCACTGGATATGTTCCCATTTCCCAGGTATAGAAAACTCCTAATCATGGTGGTTATTTTACAATTTTAAAATAGTAAAAATCTTTTTATTTTTTAAAAATCATGGTAAAATACACACAACCTAAAATGTACCATCTTAAGCATTTAAGTGTATGCTTACTCCACACTGAAAATTGGCATCAGTAAATTCACACTGTTGTGCTTCCATCACTAGCATTCATCAACAAAACTCTTCATCTTGCAAAACTCAAACTGTGTACTCATTAAAACACAACTCTCCATTCTCTTCTGTCCCCAGCCCCTAGAAACCACTAGTCTACATTCTGTTAATATGAATTCGGCTAATCTAAGTGCTTTATGCAAGTGGAGTCATGCAGTATTTGTCCTTTTGTGACTGGCTTACTTCACTTAATAATGTCCTCAAAGTTAATTCATGTTGTAGCATGTATCAGAATTTCATTTCTTTTTAAGGCTGAATAACATTTCATTGTATGTATACACCATATTTTGATTACCCACTTGTGCATGGATGGACACTTAGGTCACTTCTACTTTTTGACTGTTGTGAATCATGCTGTTATGAACATGGGTGTACAAATACCTCTTTGAGTCCTCACTTTCATTTCTTTTGAATATATACCCAGAAGTAAAATTGCTGGATTATATGATAATTCTACTTTTAGTTTTTTGAGGAATTACTGCACTGTTTTCCATAGTGGCTACACCATTTTATATTCCCACAACAGTGCACAAGTATTCCAGTTGCTCTGCTTCCTTGCCAACACTTGGTATTTTCCATTTGTTTGTTTGTTTGTTTGTTTGTTTTGGATAGTAGCCATTCTAATGGGTAAGTGATGCAATCACAGTTATTTTTTTAAGGGGTGGGCTTGTCTAATCTGACCATTTAATGGTAATATGACTTCCAAAAGCAATTATAATAGCTAATATTAATTGAACACATAACACAGAGTAGACATTCTATCTTGCCACGTTTGATCCTCAGATCAACCCCATGAGTAATGTGCCATCATCATTCCCATTTTACAGATGAATAACCTGAGACCCAGAGAGTTTATATAATTTATGATTTGTCCAAGGTCACATAACCAGGTAATCATTCTGTACCACTGAATGTAGACACGGAGGAAGCGATAGGATTCCTCAGCACAGAACAAGACCTGCTTATGGGTGGACAGAACAACCTCTGGTAAGGCAGCTCTTTTCATATATTTCTAAAATTTGCTGCCTTTCCTGGTGATGACAACAAACAACATTGAAGACAATAATGACGATGACGTTAAAAAAATAAAAAAGGAATTGAATATAAGCAAACGTTCAGCTCTAATCTCCATTGTAAAAAAAACTAAAATCCTCAGTATTTGAACATTACATATTCATAGAGACTAAATTAGTGGGTGATTATTCATATAATGGAATTATTTGCCTTATAGAAGGATTCACTGCATTATCCTTTTTTGTGACTAGCTTTCCCATTATTCATTTAAAATAGGAATTAATTTACAGCAGTGTGATGTATATGTAGTTTTCCCCAGAACACATCTATTGCTCAGCATGAAGCCAAATCAAGTTGCTAAAATGATTTTGATTACTGGATAATGATAGTGGGGAATATTTGCTCACTTCAGCATTTGAGGATTCCAACTAGAAGAGGATTTGTGGACCCAACTGTCAAACCACTATCCTTGGTGGAATTTAGAAGACCAGAAAAATGCCAAAAGACGGGGAACGTATTATTAAAAAAAAAACAAAAGTTTGCAAGCACTTATGAAGAAGTAATCATATCAGGACTCCTTAACAGGACCTGAAAAAAAAAGACAGGCCAATCTTTTCTTATCATTGTAATGTTAATAGAAAATTAGAACACAGAGAGTCATATATTTGTTATGTATCTGATAATCTCATCTGACCTCATGAAAAAAAGAAGTAATGCTGATGGGTAAGAACACATGACCAGATGAGCAGTTGCTTCTGGTTTTTTAGTGTGTTGGTGGAAGATTTCTGTCCAGTTAATCAGTACTCAGTAGCACATTCCCACCCTATCAGTCGGGAATTGCATTCAGCAGCTAATAACAGAGACACAAGGAAAGATTTCTCTCCACATTAAGAAAAACGGTACTGCAACTTTGGAAGACAGTTTGGCAGCTTCTTACGAAACTAAACACACTCTCACCATACAATATAGCAGTATCTCTCCTTGGTATTCACCCAAATGAGTTGAAAACTTATGTCCACACAAAAACCTACACATAAATGTTTATAGCAGCTTTATTCATAATTGCCAAAGCTTGGAAACAACCAAGATGTCTTTCAATAGGTGAGTGATAAACAAACTCTGGGACATTCAGACAACGGAAAATTATTCAGCGATGAAAAGAAATAAGTTATCAAGCTGCAAAAAGACATGGAAGAATCTGAAATGCGTGTTGCTAAGGAAAAGAAGCTAGTCTGAAAAGGCTACATACTGTATGATTCCAACTATATGATGCTATGGAAAAGTCAAAACTGCAAGAACATAAAAAGATCAGTGGTTGCCATCTGAAGAGCCGGGAGAGAGGGATGAACAGGCCGAGGATTTTTAGGCATGAAACTACTCTGTACTATACTACAATGGTGGATAAACGTCATCATGCCTTCATCAAAGCCTATAGAATCTACACAAGAGTGAACTCTAAGGTAAACTATGGATTTTAGTTAACAATAACATAACAATGTTGGCTCATCAACTGTAAGAAATGTATCACACTCATTCATGATGTCAATACGAGGGGAAACTATGGGAGTGGTGTCAGGGATTTGGGAAGTCTGTACTTTCTGCTCCATTTTTCCGTAAACCTGAAACTGCTCTTAAGTTTAAAAAAATCCATTGATTAAAAAAATATAAAAAGCAAGACCGAAGAAGGAAAAAGAGCAGAGTTAGGCAGTCTCATGTTGGTGTGATGGCTGCACGGCCATCAGGGTCCCAGCTCCTCCCGTCTTCCCACTTTACCTTCTCCAGTGTGTGGCTTCCCTGTCAAAGTTTACTCATGGTCACAAAGTGGTCAGTCTGTGAAAGTGGGGACTTGGGTTCAGGCCATCTAAATATCCTATAACAGCAGAAAGAAAGGGGACACGGCAAAGGGCCATCTAGTTTTCTACCAAGTCAGTCCCCTTAAAGAGATTTCCCAATTGAACACAGACTGCATATTGGATGGTATTAAGGAATTATTGTTCATCTTGTTAGGTATGATATTGGTATTGTGGTTATGTTAAAAGAGAACGTTTGTCTCTTAGACACACTGAAATATTTATGGATGGAAATAATATAATGTCTTGTCTGTGCTTTAAAATAATCTGGAAAAAAAAAGGACAAGTGGAAGGACAGATGCAACAAGAATGGCAAATGTTGATTCCTGCCATACCAAGTTGATAGTTGATAGCTATAAAACTGTGTAAAGAGTTCATGGAGGTTCTTGCACAATTTTGTGTACTTTTGCATATGTTTGGGCTTTTTTTTAATTACAAAAAGTATTTTTTAAAAAAAGATCAGGTTTGGTGGTTCATGCCTGCAATTCTAGTACTTTGGGAAGCTGACGTGGGAGGATTGCTTAAGGCTAGAAGTTTGAGACCCTCCTGGGCAACACAGTGAGACCTCATCTCTACAAAAATAAAAATCAGCAATTAGGCAGGCATAGTGGTGCATGCCTGTAGTCCTAGCTTCTCTGGAGGCTGTGGTGGGAAGATCACTTGAGCATGGGAGGTTGAGACTGCAGTGAGCCGTGATCACTTCACTGCATTTCAGCCTGGGCAACACAGTGAGATCCCATCTCAAAACCAAAACAGCTTTTTAAAAAATCTGCACACATTTCACTGTCTATCTCTGTTTGTTGGGGAGAGGCTGGGACATGGATTTTTACCTGGGCATTTGTCATATTCAAGAACGTGGAGTCCTATCGCTCAGGAAGAAGGAGCATGGATGTTTAGTAGACAGCCAGCATACCTGCCACACTCGCTAAAGATAAGCCATCCAAAACTGCTGTTCTGGCATAGCCTTCATATCAGATGGACCCTGTTCACCAAACCGTATTTTCCTCATTATTGCCATGATAGCCCATGGGTTGGGCTTGTCAGAAGACTTAATCCTGCCCTCTTTCCTACTACCTGGAACGTTCTCCCTGAGCCAGAGTTCATTTCTTCCCTCTCTCCCATCCCTTCACTGGGCTTTACCCTCCTTGTTTTTAGGACTTGACTCACAACCTGTGTCCTCCAAAAGCTGCCTGCCTCCTCCTCGGCCCCCCCATGGTGTTAAACTCTCTTCTGGGCTCCCACACTGTTTGCCCCTAGGACAGTACTTATACTTCAAATGTGACATCCTCTTACTTATTTCCTTCCACCACCAGACTATAAATCTCTGAGGACAAGTACTAGATCATCTGTGCCTCAGTACCTCCCGTACCTGTCAGACACAGCACAGAATGAAACTCGTGGGCTGGATTACAGCACTTACCCTTGGAATAGCAACTTCAACATCATAGTAGCTAGCCTTTCTTCAGCATTTCATATGTGCCAAGTTTCATGCATACGTTATTTCGTTGACTCCTAGGACACCCTTGTGTGGTGGGCATCATTTCTGTTTCACAAAGGGGAAAACCGAGGCTCAGAGTGGTCATTAATGTGTGGTTTTGTAAGCGGTGGGTCCTGGATTCCAACCTCCTCCCGGCACCAAATGCAAGTACCCATTACTCCCTTCGGCAGTAGCAGGCCCCAGGAGGCAGCATGTAATAGACCCAGGAAATATATGACCTTGGTATGGGAGCATTTCCTTAGATGGTGATGGGGGTGGACCCTGGTGCAGATGTGGCCCCACCCCCTGAGTAAGAACATAAAAGGACAATTCCTGCCCCACCAAGTAGGTCCTTCAACTTGGCAAATTCATCCCTGCGTGTGGTGTGTGGTGTGGTCTGTGGTGACTAAGACCAGTGGCCACTGCACTCCAGGCACAGGTGTGTGAGGAGGCAGGGAGGCGGGAGGCTCACCTAGGGCATAGACTCTGCCACACCTTTGCTCAGCTTGCCTTCTGGTTGGAGGTGGTGATCCCAGGGGTTGTGTCATTCAGTCCTGCAGGCTTGCCCTGGCGCAGGGCTTGCGTGGATGGCCGTGCATAAGTGCAAGGCTCAGATGCGAGGCAGATTCTATCGTCAGTTGCTTGTCATCCTCTGGCACGTGCTTCCTAAAGGAAATGGATGGCAGGCACCAAGGAGGAATTCTCTCCCACTTCTCTCACTCTGATGGGCCTCTGTTGACCAACACTGGTGATGGGGAAGAGGAAGAGGTAGCTGCAGAATCTCACAGTCCTACAACCTCCTGTCTTCCATTTCATGTTCCAGCAATATCAAACAATCAATTCCCCCACTACCCTATACACATTTAATGATCTGGTTCTTGCCCCTGGTTCTCGTAAATCCTGGTTCACCCAGTTTCCCTTATCTAAAATGCCATCCCCACCCCACCTCCAGCCCTCTGTTTATCCTACATTCAGTTGTCACTTCCTTCAGGAAGTCTTCTTGGGTTTCTTGCTCTGGACTCTCTAAAATACCCTGTCCGCATCTCTACATTGCAGTGGTAAAAATACTATGTAGGAGTTCTTGATGGATCTGCCCCTCCAATAGATTATGAGTCTTAATACCACACATTTGCTTTTTCTCCTTCATATGCACAGCGTGATGCCAGTCAAAAAATATGTAGGTATTCAATAAATATCAATAATTGTGCCTCACTTTTTAAATTTTATTTTTTATTATTCATTATACTTTAAGTTCTGGGATACATGTGCAGGACGTGCAGGTTTATTACATAGGTATACATGTGCCATGGTGGTTTGTCGTACCCATCAACGTGTCATCTAGGTTTTAAGCCCCACATGCATTAGGTATTGGTCCTAATGCTATCCCCCCCAGCCCCCCACCCCCTGACAGGCCCTGGTGTGTGATGTTCCCCTCCCTGTGTCCATGCGTTCTCATTGTTCAACTCCCACTTATGAGTGAGAACATGCAGTATTTGGTTTTCTGTTCCTGTGTTAGTTTGTTGAGAATGATGGTTTCCTGCTTCTACCATGTCCCTGCAAAGGATATGAAGTCATTCTTTTAATGGCTGCATAGTATTCCATGGTGTATATGTATCACATTTTCTTTCTTCAGTCTATCATTGATGGGCATTTGGGTTGGTTCCAAGTCTTTGCTATTGTGAATAGTGCTGCAATAAACACATGTGTGCATGCATCTTTATAGTAAAATTATTTATATTCCTTTGGGTATATACTCAGTAATGGGATTGCTGGGTGAAATGGTATTTCTGGTTCTACATCCTTGAGGAATTGACACACTGTCTTCCACAGTGGTTGAACTAATTTACGCTCCCGTCGACAGTGTAAAAGTGTTCCTATTTCTCCACACCCTCTCCAGCATCTGTTGTTTCTTGACTTTTTAATGATGGCCATTCTAACTGGCGTGAGAGGGTATCTCATTGTGGTTTTGATTTGCATTTCTCTAATGACTATGCCTCACTTTTATCTAGCATTTACCATGTTCCAGGCAACATGCTAATAATTACCTGCAGTATGTCCTTTTGTTGTTGTTGTTTTAAGACAGGGGATTGCTCTGTTGCCCAGCTAGAGTGCATTGGTGTGGTAATAGCTAACTGCAGCCTCAATCTCCTGGGCTCAAGTGATCCTCCCACCTCAGCTTCCTAAGTAGCTGGGAACACAGGTGGTTGCCACCATGCCCAGCTAATTTTTAAATTTTTTGTAGAGACAGAGTCTTTCTATATTGCCCAGGATGGTCTTGAACTTCTGAGCTCAAGTGATTCTCCTGCCTCAGCCTCCCAAAGTTCTGGGATTACAGGTGTGAGCCACCTCCTCTGACATGCAGTATGTATTTTAATCATAGCAACTCAAGGCGCTAGGCACCAATGTTATCTTCATTTTACAGATGAGAAGCCCAAGACTTGAAAAGGTTAAATTACTTGCCCAAAGTAACTCAGGTAGCTAGGACTCAAAATCCAAGCATAGGACTCCATAGTCTTATATACTGCAGGATACACCCTCCTCCAAATACTTGTTGAATGTAGGGATAAATGCTTTTCATGAGCTGTATGTGCATTGCTAAAACTTAAATGTTTCTAGGGGCAAAAAACAGGGTGAAATAAAGCCCAGAGATTCACATTTGGAGGCCAGGAAACATCTTATCTCCCAATATATTAGTAAATTCCACAAATATTTATAACTCGGTTTACCGTGAGCTCAGTACTGTGTTAATCCATGTGGGGAAGCAAAGCTAGACAAGTAGATGTTGTGTTTCCTGCTTTGCGAACTTGCTAGTGTGACCGATAGACTCAGTGACATAAGGGCGAGGACAGAGCACAGCTCAATGTGGAGTCTGATGATAAGGGAGGACAGTCAGTGCTGCTGAGAGAGGACTGGAGTGGTTCTGAGTGAGGGGTGGTGGTCAGAAAGGAGTTCACAGAGCACAGAGCAGTCTTTGATGACAATGAGACCTCCTGGCTTGGACTTCTCTGTAGGTGAATTGGCTGCAAGGCAGCTATGGTGATGCTGAATTTCTGCAGCAGTGCTCCCATCTTCATTTCTATGGCTAAGCAAGAAAGTTGGGGTTCTCTGGTTGGGCTGAGACAGGGAGGAAGGCTGTTCTCCCAGCCTCAAAGAGCTGCCTCTGTTGCCCCGTGTCCCTGTGACCTCCTGTGCTGTTTGGAGAAAGGAGGCTGTGTGAGTCTCCCCATAATGGAGCCTGAAGGGATGCTGGCTTTTGAAAGCCCTCACCTCTCCATTCTCTCCCCGGGGGAACTGGGGGATAATTGGGGATTATGTGCAGCCTCTAGGACACAGGGCCCTTTCAGCATGACTGTCCCCTGGGAGTGGCTGTATTTGTGTCGACTGCAATTTTCCCCGGGCAGGAGAAGGGAGCAGGTCAGGCCCTGTGCGGCCTTTTCAGAGCTGGGAATTGTACCTGGGTTTGGGGACTGCGGTAACATTGACAGTGATACAAAGCTGGTAACAGTGGAGGCTGCAACAATGACCACAGAGTGTAATCTTAGGACTAAACTACTTTCTTCTTCCCTTGGTAGAGGCTGTGCAAAATGAATGTGAACATGGTTGCCTGCCAGCACTGCACTCTGCTCTTGTAAAGTGGGGCACCCTTGACCACGGTTTCACCACCCTGGGTACCTTCTTTCTCCTCTCCTTTTCCCAGACATCTGTCACCCTTGGACCTTCTCCCCATCCCTTCTCTACCAGAAGCTGCACCCAGGAAGAGCATTGTCATCCATCATTACAGCTGCACAGTAGAAGGTGACATTCTGAGCAGGAACCAAGGGGCTGAGGGTCTAGTGCTGGCCTTGGCTCTAACTGGCTTTATAAATGGGCAAATCCTGCCCCCCTTCTCTAATTCTCATCTCCTCATGAATAAGTTCAAGGAGTAGGGGCAAGTAGGGATTACATCAGTCATTCTCAGTCTTAGCTAAATCATCTGGGGAGCTTTCAAACTACCAATATCCAGGATCCATCACAGCCAGTTAAATTCTAATATTTGGGGGCAGAGCCAAGGCATCAGTGTATTTCAAAAGCCTCCCAAGTGGTTCTAATGTGAAGCCAGGCTCCAGAACCCCAGATGTGCTGATTTCTAGGATTGTGATTATAGATGACTTTTAGATTATAAATCCCTAGATTAGCCTTACCAATGATATCAGCATTTTATGTATTATTTCTAATGGTGAAATTCAAATACACCATTATTTTATTATTTTATTTTACTTTTTTGAGACGGAGTTTCGCTCTTGTGGCCCAGGCTGGAGTGCAATGGAGCGATCTCAGCTCACCACAACCTCTACCTCCCAAGTTCAAGCAATTCTCCAAGCCTCCCAAGTATCTGGAATTACAGACACGTGCCACCACACCCTGCTAATTTTGTATTTTTAGTAGAGACAGAGTTTCTCCATGTTGGTCAGGCTGATCTCAAACTCCCTATCTCAGGTGATCTGCCCACCTCAGCCTCCCAAAGTGCTGGGATTACAGGTGTGACTTACTGCGCCTGGCCTACAATTGACTATTTAATCATGTGGAGTTAGGGGTGCCAACCCCTTCATGCAGTTGAAAATCTGCATATAACTTCTGTGTTTTGGGGGGCTTCTTTTTTTGAGATGGAATGTTCCTCTGTCACTTAGGCTGTAGTACGGTGGCATGATCACGGTTCACTGCAGCCTCAAGCACCAGGCTTAAGCGATTCTTCTACCTCAGCCTCCCAAGCAGCTGGGACCACAGGTGCATGCCACCATGCCTGGCTAATAACTTTTGCTTCCTCAAAAATTTAAGTACTAATAGCCTACTGGTGAGTGGAAGCCTGCTGATAACATAAACTAGCAGTTAACACATATTTTGTATGTTATAGGTATTATATACCATATTCTTACAATAAAGTAAGCTGGAGAAAAGAAGTGTTATTAAGAAAATCATACAGAAGAGAAAATTTATTAACTATTCATTAAGTGAAAGTAGATCAGCAAAGAGGTCTTTATCCTCATTGTCTTCACACTGAGTGGCTAAAGGCAGGGAAGAAGAGGAGGGGTTGGTCCTGCTGTCTCGGGGTGGCAGAGGTGGAAGAAGCTCTGTGTATAACTGGACCTGCATAGTTCAAATCCATGTTGTTCAAGGGTTAACTGTGCTGATTTCTTTTGTAAGCATGGGAAAAGGTGGTATAATTTTTGTGAAGGGTCTTTCTAGTTATCTAAGAACTGTGATGTTCACAGGTAGCCCTTTCACAGTGGCTCTGAATACAATCAGCCTCATCTAGCTTCAAAATTCCCAGTTGCATTCAGGGTAAGGAGAAAGGCATTCAGCATATTCCCCAAGATTGTCAGGCATGGAAAGAGAAGGCCTTACCTAAGGGCAATAGAGACACTCATGCAAAGAAAGATCATCAGTCACTTGATATTAATCAGCAAGTGATTCTCACACCATTTGACAAGAAAGAGTTGGAAGTAGGTAATTCAAATATATGTATATATATATAATTAAAATAGATATATAATTTAAATTATATATATGCAGAGAGTTTATTTGGGCCAAGTTTGAGGACATCAGCCTGGGAACATGGATTTATATCCTGAATATATGCTCCAGTAGGTAGATTTAATGGTGAGTGTGGGGAAGTAGGAAATGGGTTTAGGGTGTGACTCATTGCCCAGGCCTGGCTAGTCAAGGGATACACTGGTACAGAGGCTCTGAGTGGCTGGCAAGAGCATCCTAGTACCTTAGAATAACAAAATCCAGAGGGTCCTAGAGGGATGTTAGGATAGCGCCAAAGAAACATTCTATTTGTTCCCCTAAGGTCTGGCTCTGGGTGTAATCTCCTATAGGGTAACCTATGATTTTATTTTTTTGTTTCCTCATTAAATAAACATTTAGACAGCTTGTGTGATGAGCTATGAGGGTCACACAGGTGTTTACCTTAAAGTCTAAGTCACCTGGTTTGACTCAGATCCATAATATCTTAGCTGGTTCTTCAATCGTTTTCTGTAGATTTGATTGTTTTCTGTAGATTTACCCCTTTCCCCAGTGAGATTATCAACTTTGTGCAGGCATGAATCTTCTATATTGCTTCTCAGGTACTAATTGGTGCTGAGCCCAGGATGCTTGATAAATGCTTATTTATTTACTTCATTGTAGCCCCCAAATGGGAGCCTATATTCTGGACATAATAATCCAAAGCTCCTAATATGAACATTCATTCATTCAACAAATATTTATTGAGTCTTAGGAGCTGGACACTATACAACACTTAGGGAAGGAATGGATTCTTATTATAATTTCAGGGTTGACACCCCCTTCAACTGAATGTTCTCATAGTCAGGGATTGGATTGTATATTTTTTTGTATTCTTCACAAAACCTATGCTATAGGCTGTGAGGCGTATAAGAAAAAGAATCGACGTGGAAGTCCTTAAGGAGCTTAAAATCTTATGGGGAGTTTGTCAGACCTTCATATGCATTACTCCGGATCGTCTAAGCTTTGCTACCTCTTATTTTAGCCATTACTATAGTAAGCTGTTCTAAGGGCCTCAGCCAGCTTCCTATGGGACCAACCTAACAGTGTGGCACCTCCAACTCATGACCAATACCTGGTACCACCCTTAGATCCAGGCAAGCAGGACCCAGGCATCGACCTGAGCTTCAGGACCTACCTACCTACCTCTCCCAACTCCTTCCTTGAAACTTTCTAAGTACTATTGAACCTGGACTGAGACTTGCATGGACCTAGGTTCCAATTTCTCCCATGGTATGCACACACACACAGACACACCACACACACACACACACACACGCACACATACACATACACATACACACGGATGCAGGTACCATGCAAGAAGTCAATCAGATGTCCCAAGGAACTCCACATGTCCCATATGGAGCCTGATTGTGGCTGGTTCCAAGAAGGAAATTATCTAGGAATGGCCCTTTCTGTCTCCTTCAAAGTCTTTTACAACTCTTGTTTCCCTAACCAGTGGGCCCTTCTGATTGATGTGGTGACATCATGCTCTCCTGGTCAGTCTGCAGCCCAGCTGAGTGGATGGATGTTCCTTGTGGAAGTTGTTCTGCTCTTCTAGCTCTCCCAACAGGCCTTTCAACTATCCTCCATTTTGATGGTGGTGTGTGGAAGGCTGGGGTGAAGTCAGCATTGAAATAGATCACATTCTAGGATGCAGTGATTATGGCCAAAGGGAAGACATGTCGTAGGGAAGACGTGTTTGGAAGACATGCTGTTCAATATTTACATTACAAAATTCAGAAGGGAAATTTTACCATGTATGTTCAGAAAAGAATTCTCATTCACATTCCCCTGCATAGTATGAGGAAGACTTGCATTTGTAGTCATCATCAGTGAAGCACATAAATAATCTTTGAGAGAATCATTGGAAACGAGTATCCTATGTACAGGTAGCTCAAAAGATGATGCAGGATCATGGGTAATGATGTAAACAGCATTAAATACTTGGCATTAGGGATGTGCAGAGGGAAGATCTGTATTACTTCAATACAGATAGATTCTAAAGAACCACAGCATTGTGGGTAATGACAGTCATTGCTACCTTTTTCTCAATGGAAGATACGATTAGTCAGGAATGAAGCCTTTAACAGTAATGAGCAGGAAGGGAATACTTCATGGTCCTGAATAGGAAGAAATAATGCCCAGACACTACAAAAAATCTTCATGTAGGAAGATAGGACAACAAAGTCAGTATCTATTGCCTACCCATGCCTCTAAAGCTCCATTGACAAATCACTCTATCTCATGTAGGCCTATGAAATTTGTTATATATATGGGTTTTTTTTTTTTGAGTTGGAGTCTCACTCTAGTCACGCAGGCTGGAGTGCAATGGTGTGATCTCAGCTCACTGCAACCTCCTCCTACTGGATTCAAGCCATTCTCTTGCCTCAGCCTCCCGAATAGCTGGGACTACAGGCACACGCCACCATGCCTGGCTAATTTTTATATTTTTAGTAGAGACAGGGTTTCATCATGTTGGCAAGGCTTGTCTCGAACTCCTGACCTTGGGTGATCCACCTGCCCCAGCTTCCCAAAGTGCTAAGATTACAGGTGTGAGCCACCACATCAAGCTGAAATTTGTAACATATTTTTACATCAGATTGCTTGTATATAAAGAACATTTGTCTGAGGCACTGTATTCCCTGAGGACAGCCCCGCTTGTACTGCTCACTTCCTGTTCTGAGGTTGCTCTGGCACTGCCAGGTGAGACTCATGGGAACACACTCAGTGCCCCTGCACACACAGTCAGAAAGTGCAGATGAGTCAACACCCACCCCACAGAGCAAAACTGCCAGTGGTGGCCAGGAGCCAGTAAATAAGTGCTTTCCTCCTTTTTCCCCAGGGGAACATCCTGAATGTGTTTCATATGAGTTCTCAAATGGACTTGTGGGGACAGGCAAGTAATCACCCATCAAAAGGACCAAGTCCACCCTGCATCCTTGTATTGGCTCTCCCTCTAGCTCAGCTTTACTCCCTTGTCTTTTACTTTTACTCCCTGTAAGGGATCACTTTCTCCAATGAGATTCTCACACCCAAACCCTTCTCTCAGCTTCTGCTTTCTGGGAACCCAGGCTAAAGCAGGGAGACAAATCAAACAGCTCAAACTAAATAAATAAGCAGATGATAAAGAAGTATGTCACAAGTGCTTAACTGTTTGTGTTAAACTGTATAGCTGTGATTTTAAGCTTGGAGATGGTAAATCAAACTTGGGTAGGGAGTTTTGTCAAAGCATACTTGTCCTTCCTCCTAGATCTGATTTGTCACAGTTGGGGAATCACTTCTTGTTGGAAACTGCTGTTTTTATGGGCTAATATGGGATAGAATTTGCTGGGTGGGTTTCCAGGGACTGCTGCTATAAGGATTTGTTTGTTTGTTAAAAAAAATTAGAGATCCACATAATAGTAACCAAATACATTAGGATATTAAAAAAAGGTTTCATAGAGGAAATACGGCTTGTATTAGTTTGCTAGGGCTGCCATAACAAACTATCCTGTTAGGGCAGCTTAAACAACAGAAATGTATTATCCCATTGTTCTGGACGCTGAAGTCGGCAGGACTGCTTCCTTCTGAGGCCTCCCTCCTTGGCTTGCAGACAGCTGCCTTCTCACTGCATCCTCACATGGCCTTTCTCTGCCCACGTGCATCCCTAACACCTCTTCAAGCTCTGTGTACATGGACATCAGTCCTACTGGATAAGGGCCTTCCCACAGGACCTCATTTTAACCAAGTTACCTCTTTAGAGGTCCTTTCTCCAAATACAGTCACATTGAGAGGTGCTGGGGGTTAGAACTTCAACATATGAATTTGGGAGGATGCATTTCAGCCTATAACAGGGCTTGAGGGGCCTTAAGACACCAGATGCATTGGAGCAGGACAAAGGACAAAGGGCAAAGGAGCCTTCCCCTCTAGCATCCTCATTGTGGTGTATTCAGATGCCCTTATGGAGACTCAATATCCTTTTTTCTCTTTTTCAGCCAGAAAAGGGCAGAGAATCATCCTGGTTGACCTCAGGAGCACGAATCCCCTCTGAGACAAGGAAAGTGCCTCTTATCCCCAATTACATCCCTATGCTGTGACCCTCTGGGTCCCCTTTGGGGCATTATACACCATTCCTCCAGTGTGGATTGACCAGGCTGTTGTGCTTAAAAGTTCAAAGGAGAAGGTACCAGGTAAGTAGCGCAGCCCCCAGAAGACAACCCAGCCAGTTCCTCTGTGGGGCAATGGCTTCAGCGGAGGTCATCCCACCCTGAATCTACAAGGCTGAATTGAATGGTGGTCTTGTGGTGCTAAAGTGTGTAAAAGGAGGAAAGAAGGATGGGAAGAGGCCTCAGGACTAGGTCAGGAGAAGCATCTAAAACAAGATCTGGCCCAGCAGTGACCACTCCACTGTGGGTCATAGGTTGAGCTGTCCCATAACGATCACCTGGCACCTCTGGTGTTGGAGGACGGGGCTTGAGCTCTGTTCTCTGGGGACCTCTCGGGGCATGCTGATGTACATGGTGCTGAAGGGAAGAGGGAAGACAGCACCTATCATTCCCACACGTCCACATTCACGTCCCCATGAATGGAGCCAGCGCTTCCTCATCCTGCTGAACCCCCTTCAACCCCTCCCAATACCTTCCCCTCCCTCCCCATTGTCTTGCCCATCAACTTCCTGGTTGTAGCCAAAGCCTGACACACAACAGGTCTAACTTTCTGGGGAGGCTTCCTGGAAGAATGGGGTCATTTTCAAATGTCAGGGACATGCTCTGCTTCTGCTACAAAGCAGCGCTGCCTTCCCATCAGACCCAGCTCTGACAGCCTTTTGTCTGCTGCTTTCATTTCTGCCAAGCTTTTGCCACATCCTGCTGAGCCTGATTAAGAAATCTGGGGCCCACTTCTCGGTTTCGGACCAATAGAGAAAGCGCTGACAGCCAGCAAGGATGTTGATGCTTTCTTGCCAATGGCGGCAGTGGCAGAGGCAGAGAATTCTCCAGCTGGGCGGTTTGGACTGGCGCGCGGCCTCATGCTGGGCCAGCTGCAGGTGTTCCAGATGGCCAGCCTGGAGTCTGCTCGGCTCCACAGCCAGCCTTTGTTCATGGCCCACTGTCCTCACCATCCCCATGAAATGCACATCGAGTGTACTGGCACACCTAGAGCTACAGCAGAAGGCTTCTTGATGGAGCTATTTCAAGGCATGTTTCTTTTATTTATTATTTATTTATTTGTTTATTTTTTTGAGACAGGTTCTCTGTCACCCAGCCTGGAGTACAGTGGTGTGATCACAGCTCACTGCAGCCTGGGCTCAAGCAATCCTCCCACCTCAGCCTCCCAAGGAGTGGGAACTACAGGTGTGCACCTTTAGTGCACTGGCTATTTAAATTTTATATAGAGAGGGTCTTGCTATGTTATGTTAGGCTGGTCCTGAACTACTGGGTTCAAGGGATCCTCCTGCCTTGGCTTCCCAAAGTGTTGGGATTACACATATGAGTCACCACACTCAGTCTCGTATTTCTTTTAAAAAGGAGAACAGATGAGAAAACTTTATTATGGAAGTGTTGCACACCAAAGGGAATTGGGTTATATAACGTCTGTTGACAGCATCCAGGTATTCCAATTAGGAACCCAATATTCTAAAAGTAAGCTTTATAACAACAAGTTATTTGAAGTGAAGACTAACTCAGAACATCTGGAATGGATGGTCGCTTTTTCCAGAAATCATTCATTGGTTTGGCTAAAATGCCATGTGCCATGTGCTTTTCTTCATGTGGAGTTCATGAACAGACCAAAGTACTTGGGGTGAGAAAAGTCAGAATAGTGACTACCTATGAGAGAGTTGACCAGGAAGGGGCATGAAGAAATCTGGACATTGCATCTTGATCTGGGTGGTGGTTATACAGGTATAGTCATATGTGGAGATTCATCAAGATATACAGTTAAGGCCGGGCGCAGTGGCTCACGCCTGTAATCCCAGCACTTTGGGAGGCTGAGGCCGGTGGATCACGAGGTCAAGAGATCGAAACCATCCTGGTCAACATGGTGAAACTCTGTCTCTACTCGAAATACAAAAACTTAGCTGGGCATGGTGGTGCATGCCTGTAATCCCAGCTACTCGGGAGGCTGAGGCAGGAGAATTTCCTGAACCCCGGAGGCAGAGGTTGCGGTGAGCCGAGATCGTGCCATTGCACTCCAGCCTGGGTAACGAGAGCGAAACTCCATCTCAAAAAAAAAGAAATATATATATATGCAGTTAAGATGAGTGTACTCATGTATGTGTGATAATCTTCCATGCAAATTAAAAAAGTTTTTGGACTCCCTACTGTGTGCTGGGTACCGCATTAGGTACTTGGAGTACACATTATTTCAGCACAGACAGACAGCCAGGCAAATACAGCATGGCGCATTAAGGGCAGGTTGGCAGGAACTGCTGGCTGCTAGCCTGTCTCCATTCTCCCCTTTGGTAGTAACAGAAGTGTGGCATTTAGCTGGGAATGTTGCCACCCAGGATAAAAATGACATCTCCCAGGTTTCTTTCCCAAAGTGTGGTCCCCCGATTAGCTCCTGGCCAGTAAGATGTGAGTGGAAGTGCTCTAAAGGACATCAGGGAAGACTGCTTAAAATGAAGGCCACCTTCGTTACCTTTGGCCCCTTCTGGCATCTGAAATGTGGATCAGAATGCAGCATTTCCAGCTGACATTTTGAATCATAAAGTGACCTTGATGATGAAAATGATGCAGCAAAGATGCTGGAGAAGAAAGAGGAGGATGGGTCCCTAATGACCTTGTGGAACTGCCACACCAGCTTCAGGCTGTCTCCTTCCAGACGGTTTTTACATGACTGAGTGAACTTGGGTGCATTGAAGTCACTATGTTTCAGCAGGCTATTACTCACAGCCTAAGTAATCACATGTTAAGATAAAGGTAAACACAGGGTAGGATTCCATGGGAGACACAGTAAGGCACCAGCTCTGAGTGGGCAACAGGTTATCATCAAGACAGTTTCTTAGACAAGGTGCCACTTGAACTGAGTCTTGAAGGAGAAGTAAAATTTAGCTAAGAGATATAATGAGTCTTTTTTTTTTTTTTTATACAGAGTCTCACTCTGTCATCCAGGCTGGAGTGCAGTGGCGTGATCTCAGCTCACTGCAACCTCTGCCTCTGGGTTCAAGCGATTCTTGTGTCTCAGTCTCCTGAGTAGCTGGGACTATAAGCACGTACCACCACCCCTGGCTAATTTTTATATTTTAATAGAGACGGAGTTTCACCATGTTGGCCAGACTGGTCTCAAACTCCTGACCTCAAATGATCCACCCACCTCAGCCTTCCAAAGTGCTGGGATTACAGGCATGAGCCACCATGCCCAGCCATATGAGTCTTTTTTTTTTTCATAAGTTATTGGAGTACAGGTGGGGTTTGGTTACATGAATAAGTTCTTCAGTGGTGATTTGTGAAATTTTGGTGCACCCATCACCCAAGCAGTCTACACAGCACCCTATTTGTAGTCTTTTATCTCTCGCCCCTTCTCACTCTTCCCTCCCAAGTTCCCAAAGTCCATTGTATCATTCTTATGCCTTTGTGTAGCTTAGCTTAGCTCCCACATATCAGTGAGAACATACAATGTTTGATTTTCCATTCCTGAGTTACTTCATTTAGAATAATAGTCTCCAATATCATTCAGGTCACTGCAAATGCTGTTAATTCATTCCTTCTTATGGCTGGTAGTATTCCATCATATATATATACACACATATATATATGTGTCTATATAATATATCTATATAATGTATCTGTATAATATATAGAGATATAGATATATATTCTCTCTATATATGTATATATATATATGTGTGTGTGTGTGTGTGTATATATATATCTCACAGTTTCTTTATCCACTTGTTGATTGATGGGCATTTGGGTTGGTTCCACAATTTTGCAATTGTAAATTGTGCTGCTAAAAACGTGTGTGCAAGTATCTTTTTCAAATAACAACTTCTCTTTCTCTGGGTAGACACCCAGTAATGGTAGTTCTACTTTTAGTTCTTCAGTGAATCTCTACACTGTTTTCCATAGTGGCTGTACTAGTTTCCATTCCCACCAGCAGTGTAGAAGTGTCCCCTGTTCACTGCATCCATGCCAACATCTACTGTTTTTTTATTTTTTTGATTATGGCCATTCTTGCAGGAGTAAGATGGTATTGCATTGTGGTTTTGATTTGCATTTCCCTGATCATTAGTGATGTTGAGCATTTTTTTCCATGTATTTGTTTGCCATTTGCATATTTGCTTTTGAGAACTGTCTATTCATGTCCTTAGCCCACTTTTTGATGGGATTGTTTGTTTTCTACTTACTGATTTGTTTGAGTTCATTGTAGATTCTGGATGTTAGTAGTTTGTCAGATGTATAGATTGTGAAGATTTTCTCCCACTCTGTGGGTTGTCTGTGCACTCTGCTGACTGTTTCTTTTCCTGTGCAAAAGCTCTTTACTATTATTAGGTCCCAGCTATTTATCTTAGTTTTTATTGCATTTGCTTTTGGGTTCTTGGTCAGGAAATCCTTGCTGAAGCCAATGTCTAGAAGGGTTTTTCCAATGTTATCTTCTAGAAGTTTTAGTTTCAGGTCTTAGGTTTAAGTCCTTAATCCATCTTGAGTTGATTTTTGTATAAAGTGAGAGATGAGGATTCAGTTTCATTCTCCTACATGTGTCTAGCCAATTATCCTCGAACCATATTTGTTGAAAAGGGTGTCCTTTCCCCACTTTATGTTTTTGTTTGCTTTGTCAAAGATAAGTTCGCTGTAAGTATTTGGGTTTATTTCTGGGTTGTCTATTCTGTTCCATTGGTCAATGTGCCTATTTTTATACCAGCACCATGCTGTTTTGGTGACTATAGCTTATAGTATAGTTTGAAATCAGATAGTATGATGCCTCCAGATTTGTTTGTTTTTGCTTAGTCTTGCTTTGGCTATGTAGGCTCTTTTTTGGTTTCATATGAGTTTTAGAATTGTTTTTTCTAATTCTGTGAAGAATGATGGTGGCATTTTGATGGGGATCATATTAAATTTGTAGATCACTTTTGGCAGTATGGTCATTTTTACAATATTGATTCTACCCCTCCATGAGCATGGGATGTGTTTCCATTTGTTTGTGTCATCTCTGATTTCTTTTAGCAGTGTGTTGTAGTTTTCCTTGTAGAGGTCTTTCAACTCCTTAGGTATATTTCTAAGTATTTTATTTTATTTTTTGTAGCTATTGTAAAAGGGATTGGGTTTGGTTCTCTGCTTGGTTGCTGTTGGTATGTAGAAGAGCTACTGATTTGTGTACATTAATCTTATATCCAGAAACTTTGCTGAATTCTTTTTATCAGTTCTAGGAGCTTCCTGGAGGAGCCCTTAGGGTTCTCAAAGTAAACGATCACATCATCAGCAAACAGTGACAGTTTGACTTTCTCTTTACTGATTTGGAAGCCCTTTATTTATTTCTCTTGTCTGATTGCTCTGGCTAGGAGCAATATGTCCAGTAATATGTTGAAGAGGAGTGGTGAGAATGGGCATCCCTGTCTTGTTCCAGTTCTCAGAGGGAATGCTTTCCACTTTTCCCCATTCAGTATTATGTTGGCTCTGGGTTTGTTATAGATGGCTTTTATTACATTAAGGTATATATGTCCCTTGTATGCTGATTTTGCTGAGAGTTTTAATCATAAAGGGATACTGGATTTTTATTGAATGCTTTTTCTGCATCTATTGAGATGATCAATAGATGACATGGAAGCTCCTGGTTCTCAGGCCTTCAGATGCAGATTGAATTATACCACCATCTTTCCTGTCTCTCCAGCTTGCAGATGGCAGATTGTAGGATTTCTGGGTGATAACTGTGTGAGCCTATTCCTATAGTAAATCCCCTCGTGTACATCTATATTTCCTTATTGGTTCTGTTTTTCTGGAGAATCCTGACTAATACACTACCCTGTGACCTACCAATTCAAGTACTGTTCAAAATAAATGAAAGTATATGTCCACACCAATATCTGTAATCAAATGTTCATAGCAAATTTATTCATAATAGCCAAAACTGGGTTTGTGATATATGATTCGCAAATATAGTTATGTAGTACATAACAATGTTTAGGTCAGTGATGGATCATATATATGACAGTAGTCTCATTATGGGACTACTCTATTTTGACTATGTTTAGATATGTTTAGTTATATAAATACTTATCATTGTATTAAAATAGTCTACAGCATTCAGGATAGCAACATTCTATACATGTTTATAGTCTGGAAGTAATCAGCCACCCCATATAGCCATTATCTGGGTTTGTGTACAATGATGAAGCTGCCTGACACAGTTCTCGGAATGTATCCCTATTGTTAAGCAACACATGACTGTACTTTATCCTAGTGTGTGGCTTGTCCTTACATTTTCTTACCATTATCTTTTTAAGAACAGTTTCTAGTTTTGCTGAAGTCTAATTTGTCATTTTTTTCTTTTATGAATCATACTTTTGATGTCATATACAAGAACTGTCACAAAGATTTTTTTCCTGTTTTCTTTTGGGACATATTATAATTATAGGTTTTACATTTAGTCTATTGTCCATTTTGAGTTACTTTTTGTATAGAGTGCAAGTTATGGATCAAGATTAGTTGTTTTTTGTTTTGTTTTAACATATTAATATCCAAATGTTTCAGACCATTTGTTAAAAGACTTCATTCTTCATTGAGTTTTCTCTTCACCTTTGTTTATATTCAACTCACTCTACATATGTGTGGGATTGTTTTTGAACTCTTTATTCTGTTCCACTGATCTATATGTCTAAAGTTTCTGGATACTACAGTATCTTAATTATTAGAGCTTTAGAATAAGACTTGAAATCAGGTAATACGAGTCTTCCAATTTTGTTCTTTTTCGTAATTGTTTTTAGTATTATAGATAGCCTTTCCAGATACATATTAGAATCATTTTGTCTGCATCTACAATAAACTATGGTGACATTTTGATTGCAGTTGCATTTAATATAGAGATCAGTTTAGGGAAAACTGACAGTTTAACAATACTGAGTCTGTAAATATGGCGTATTTCTCCATTTGTTAGGCCTCCTTTTGTTTCTTTATCAGTGTTTTATAGTTTCCATCATACAAATCCTGCATAGGTTTTGTGAGTTGTATACTTATCTTTTTAAAATTTTGGTGCTATTTTAAATGGTATAAAAATATTTTTGGAAGGTCAGGCACAGTGGCTTATGCCAGTAATCCCAGCATTTTGAGAGGCCAAGGTGGAAGGATCCACCTTGAAGCCAGGAGTTTGAGACCAGCCTAGGCAACACAGCAAGACCCTGTCTCTAAAAAGAAAATTTCTTTAATTAAAAAATTCAGTTGTTCATTGCTAGTGTGTACAAACACATTTGATTTTTGTATATTGATCACAGATCCTGAAACCTTGCTAAACTCACTTATTAGTTCTAGTAGCTTTTTTAATGCACTCAGATTTTCTGTACAGTCCATATCATCTGAGAATAAAATGCCATTTTTTCCTTTCCAAGCTGGAGACCTTTTATTTCTTTTTCTTGACTTATTGTACCAGCTGGACCTTCCTAAAATGTTGAATAGGAGTGAAGGGTGTGAGATGGGCATTCTTGCCTTGCTACTAGTATTAAGTGGACATTAAGTTTCTTTCCATTAACTATAATGTACGCCGTGGGTTCTTTTGGTAGACATGCTTCATCAGATAAGGAAATTTCCTTTTATTCCTAGTTTTCTAAGTGGTTTTTTGTTTTTCAGAATATTGAATGAATATTGAATTTTGTAAGAGGATTTTTCTGCATCTATTGAGATGATCACATGGATTTTCTTCTTTAATCTGCTGTTATGGTCAATTACTTTGATTAACTTAGCATTGAATCAACTGTGCATTTTTAGGATGCATTGTCCTTTTTATATATTGTTGGGTTTGATTCACTACTATTTTGCTGAGGATTTTGCATCCCTGCTCATAACAGATACTGGTCTTTTCTTGTAGTTTTTTTTTTCTGATTTTGATATCAGAGTAATGCTAAATTCATAAAATGAATTGGGAAGCAGCACTCTTCTATTCTATATTCTGGAAAAGTTTGTGTAGATTGGCATTTCTTTTTCTTTAATCTTTGGAAGAATTCACTGTAAGAAGCCATTGGACCTAAAGGGTTTTTGGCTTAAACATTTTAAACTATGAATTCAACTTCTTTAAAAGATGTAGAACTATCTGCACCATCTATTTTTTATAGTGAACTTTGATAGTTTATGTTTGTTAAGGACTTTGCCATGTCATCTAACTTGTTGCTTTGATTGACCTATGGCCATGATCCTTTGAATATCTGTAGGTTCAGTAATGATGTCTCTTATTCCAGATATCGGTAGTTTGTGTTTTCTCTCTTTCTTTCTTGTTCAGGCTGGCTAGAAATTTATCAGGATTAGTGATCTTGTCAAAAAAATCCATCATTAGTTTCATTTATTTTCTCTGTTGTCTTCGGTTTTAAATTTCATTGATTTCTGCTTTGATTTTATTTCCTTCCTTCTGTTCCCTTTGGGTTTAATTTTCTCTCTCACATTTTAGTTTATCAACATGGAATCTTAGATTATTTATATGAGACTTTATTTTCTAGTATAATCATTTAATTCTATAATTTCCAAGTTCTACTTTTGCTGGATTTCACAAATTTGATTTGCTTGGTTTTAATTTTCATTCCATTCAAAATATTGTTAATTCTCATGTGACTTCCTCTTTGACGTATAGGTTACTTGGAAGCATGGTACATCATTTTCAGATATTTGGGGATTGTTCAGATATTTTTCTGTTACCTATTTCTGGTATAATTCCAATGTGGTATCAGATCATACTTCCTATAATTTCAATTACTTTAAAATAGTTGGAAGTTTGTTTTATGTATATTCCATATGTGCTTGTTTTTTTGTGTTTTGTTTTGTTTGAGACAGCGTCTCCCTCTGTTACCCAGGCACAAGTGCAGTGGCACAATCTCAGCTCACTGCAACCTCTACCTCTTGGGTTCAAATGATTCTCCTGCCTTAGCCTCTCAAGTAGCTGGGACTACAGGTGTGCACCATCACTCCTGGCTTTTTTTTTTTTTTTTTTTTTTTCAGTAGAGATGTCATTTTGTCATGTTAGCCAGGCTGGTCTTGAACTCCTAGCTTCAAGTGATCCACCTGCCTTAGACTCCCAAAGTGCTGGGATTATAAGCGTGAGCCACCATACTAGCCTTCCATATGTACTTGTAAAGAATGTGTATTATTACATTGTTGTTTGGAAGAGTCCATAAATTCAATCAGGTGAAGCTGGTTGATAATGTTGCTCAGGTCTAATACATTTTTACTCATTTTCCTTCTATTTGTCCTATTGTTTAGAGAGACAGAGAAGTTTGGAAACTTCTCTCCAGCTATGTTGTGGATTTATCTATTTTTCTCCTCAGGTTGGTCAGTTTTTGTTTCAGTATTTTGAAGCTATTGTTAGGGACATACACATTTAGGAATGTTGAATTAACATCTTTATCATTATATAATGTTCTCTTTATTTTCAGTAATATTCTTTGTTCTGGAGTCTATTTTGTCACATATTATCACAGATACTCCAGCTTTTGTTTAATAAATGTCTGCTTGGTATATATTTCCTGCTCTTTTCTTTTTACTTATCCATGTCTTTCTATTAAAGTGAGTTTTTAATATAGTCAGATCTACTTCTGAAATCAAATCTGACAATCTTCTTTTTAAACATTTTTATTTTGAAACACTTTTAGATTTACAGAACAATTGCAAAAGTAGTACAGAAAGTTCCCATATATCTTTCACCTAGATTCCTCTCATGTTAACATCTCACACAGTTGATGGTACAATGATCAAAACCAATAAATGAACTCAGACTTTATTCAGATTTCACCAGTTTTTTCTTCACTAATATTTCTTTTCTGTTCCAGAATCCAGTCCAGGATTTCACATTGCATTTAGTCTCAATGTCTGTTTAGTCTCTTCCAGTCTTTGATGGTTCCTAAGTTCTTCCACGGCTCATAACCTTGACCCTTTGGAAATCAATGGTCAGTTATTTTGTAGTCTGTTGTGTAATTTGAGTTTACCTGATATTTTCTTTTTTCTTTTTTTTTTTTTTTGAGACGAAATTTCGCTCTTGTTACCCAGGCTGGAGTGCAATGGCACGATCTCGGCTCACCGCAACCTCCGCCTCCTGGGTTCAGGCAATTCTCCTGCCTCAGCCTCCTGAGCAGCTGGGATTACAGGCACGTGCCACCATGCCCAGCTAATTTTTTGTATTTTTAGTAGAGACGGGGTTTCACCATGTTGACCAGGATGGTCTCGATCACTTGACCTTGTGATCCACCTGCCTCGGCCTCCCAAAGTGCTGGGATACCTGATACTTTCTTATGATTAGATTGTGGGCATGTATTTTGGGCAAGAATACCACAACTGTAATATACTCTTCTTATTATATCATATTAAGTTAATGTATCTGTTAATTGGTGAGTTTAGATGGTTTACATTTAATTACATATATGATTGAATTAGAATCTAATATTTTGCTACTTGTGTTCTATTTTTCCATCTGTTCTTTGTTGTCATTTTACTCCTGTCCTTTTAAGAATTATTTTGTATTATTCAATTTATCTTCATTAGCTTATTATTTTTTCATCTTCTAAAAATCCTCTTGTTTTAGTGGTTGCCCTAGGGTTTACAATATACATCTTTAATTAAGCAATTTAACTTATCTCTATAACTTTGGATCATCAGTCTGCCTTCAGATACATTATATCACTTCATATGTAGTATGAGAAGCTTACAGAAACATATTCTCAATTCCTCTCCTATTTTTTGCACTTGTATTGTATGTTACATTTACATATGTTATAAACATACAATGCATTGCTACTATATTAGCTTTAAACTGTTCTCTACCTTTTAGAGTGATTTTTTTTTAAATAAAAAACTGAATATTACATTGTCTTTAAACATTTTTGTATTTTTTTGTAGACTCACATTTCTAGCCTGATACTGTATTCCTACTTTCTACAGAACTTCTTTTTGCGTTTTTAATGATCTGCTAGTAATGAATCCTTTCAGTTTTTATTTGTCTGAAAAAAATATTTATCTTTCCTTCATTTTTGCCTGATATTTTTGCTGGATATAAGTTTATTGTTTGACTTCGCGGTGGCTCAAGCCTGTAATCCCAGCACTTTGGGAGGCCGAGGCGGGTGGATCACGAGGTCATGAGATCGAGACCATCCTGGTCAACATGGTGAAACCCCGTCTCTACTAAAGATACAAAAAATTAGCTGGGCATGGTGGCGCGTGCCTGTAATCCCAGCTACTTGGGAGGCTGAGGCAGGAGAATTGCCTGAACCC
>JAPYYA010000078.1:9994-27972 GCA_028533165.1 Leontopithecus rosalia
GGCTCACCGCAACCTCCGCCTCCTGGGTTCAGGCAATTCTCCTGCCTCAGCCTCCTGAGTAGCTGGGATTACAGGCACGCACCACCATGCCCAGCTAATTTTTTGTATCTTTAGTAGAGACGGGGTTTCACCATGTTGACCAGGATGGTCTCGATCTCTTGACCTTGTGATCCACCCGCCTCGGCCTCCCAAAGTGCTGAGATTACAGGCTTGAGCCACCGCGCTCGACCATATTTTATTTATTTTTTTAAAGACAGGATTTCACCGTGTTGGCCAGGCTGGTCTTGAACTACTGACCTCAGGTGATCCGCCTGCCTTGGCTTCCCAAAGTGCTGAGATTATAGGCATGAGCCACCAAGCCCGGCCTTTCCTTCCGGGTATTAACTATATTTGTTCGTATGGTTTTTAATAACATCCTTCTTTCCTACAAAACTGGAAATTCCCCAAGGCATATCCATGCCTGGTATGTGCTAGGCATGGAGGAGATCCTCTGTGGATGTTTGTTGAATGAACAAATGATACAGGAGAGGAGAAGCAGACAGAGTCTGTCTTCACCTTCAAGAATCAACCTCTAGGCCAGGCACCATGGCTCATGCCTGTAACCCCAGCACTTTGGGAGGCCAAGGCAGGTGGATCACCTGAGGTCAGGAGTTTGAGACCAGCCTGACCAACATGGTGAAACCTCATCTGTAAATAAATAAATAAGAATCAACCTCTAAAGAAGAGCCAGGGCCAGGGGTGCTGGCTCACCCCTGTAATCCCAGCACTTTGGGAGGCTGAGGCACTTTGAGAACTGTCTGGCCAACATAGCAAAACACCATCTCTACTAAAAATACAAAAAAATTATCTGGGCATGGTGGCAGGTACCTGTAATCCAGCTACTATGGCTAAGGCAGCAAAATTGCTTGGTAAAACGCCATCTCTACCAAAAATAAAATCAGCTGAGAGTGGTGGCAGGTTCCTGTAATTCCAGCTACTAAGGCTAAGGCAGGAGAATTGCTTGAACCTGGCAGGCAGAGGTTGAAGTGAGCCGAAAGCACGCCATTGCACTCCAGCCTGGGCAACAAGAGCGAAACTCCGTCTCAAAAACAAAAGAAGGCCGGGCGCAGTGGCTCAAGCTTGTAATCCCAGCACTTTGGGAGGCCAAGGCGGGTGGATCACGAGGTCAAGAGATCGAGACCATCCTGGTCAACATGGTGAAACCCTGTCTCTACCCAAAATACAAAAAATTAGCTGGGCGTGGTGACGCGCGCCTGTAATCCCAGCTACTCGGAAGGCTGAGGCAGGAGAATTGCCTGAACCCAGGAAGCGGAGGTTGCAGTGAGCTGAGATCGCGCCATTGCACTCCAGCCTGGGTAACGAGAGCGAAACTCCGTCTCAAAAAAAAAAAAGAAGAAGAGCCAGGGCTGGGCACAGGGGCTCCCACCTGTAACCTCAGCAACTGGGGAGACTGCGGCAAGAGGATTACTTGAGCCCAGGAATTTGAGCTCAGCCTGGGCAACATAGAGACCCTGTCTCTACAAAATATACAAAATTAGCCAGGCATGGTGGTGCACACCTGTGGTCCCAGCTAGTCAGGAGACTGAAGCAGGGGGATCACTTGAACCCAAGTCCAGGCTGCAGTGAGCTGTGATTGTGCCACTACATCCCAGCCTGGAAGACAGAGCAAGACTCTAATAATACTAACAACAATAATAACACAAGAAGAGCAAGATAGGTATCACCATAAGGCAAGTGCAGCGTGATAAGTGCTAGCAGAGAGCTAGAAGGACAGAGCTGGAAGGGAGGTCTTCCGGGAGGAAGTGGCACGCAGGCCAGGACTTGAGGAATAGGAAGGAAGTTGATTGGCAAAGAAGTTGGGCAGCTCTTTCCGAGCAGAGTCAAGATGTGGATGTGATAGCATGAGACTCAGCTGATCAGGTAAGATGCCAGACCCCCAGTTATGTTTGAATTTCAGGTAAGCAATGAATTATTTTTTATCAGTGTGTCCCAAATATTGCACAAAACCTACTTAGGCTGAATAAGTATTTGTGGCGTGATCTTGTGCCACTGCACTCCAGCCTGAGGGACAGAGAAAGACTCAGAAAAAAAAAAGATTTAAGACCTAAAAACCGTCCAATGCAGTTGATGCCCAGCAAAGCTCAATCATTTGAGATCACAGAGATGAAGGTCCTAAAATACGGTGGGCCTGCTGCCCTCTTAGTGAACAGAGCGTCACCTTCTCCTACGTTCATATTGAACAAGGTGTCTTATATTTTTATTGTTGTTGTTTTTGTTTTTTTGAGACAGAGTCTCGCTCTGTCGCCCAGGCTGGAGTGCAGTGGTGCAGTCTTGGCTCACTGCATCCTCCGCCTCCTGGATTCAAGCAGTTCTTGTGCCTCAGCCTCCTGAGTAGCTGGGATTATTGCACCACCATGCCTGGATAATTTTTATGTATTTTAGTAGAGACGGGGGTTTCAGTGTGTTAGCCAGGCTGGTTTCAAACACCTGGTCTCAAGTGGTCTGCTTGGCTCAGCCTCCCAAAGTGTGGGGATTATAGGCATGAGCCACCTCACCCGGCCTGTCTCGTATTTTTATTTATGAGGCAACCCTAGATGAGATGTTAATTCACGTGGCAAATTTGGCTTTTTCTGAAAGGGCATAAATGAATTTGATTTCTTAGCTGAACACACACAAAAAAGAGTTGAACTAAATTTGGAGCCCAGATTCTCAATTGTTGCTGAAAGAATCAACCTCAAAATCTCAGGAACTTACCAGAGTAAAGGTTTGTTTCTCATTTGTGAAACGTTTGATATGGATGTTCTTGGTTCATAGGTTTTCTGAACAGTTTTCCACTAAGCAGTAAACTCAAGGGTGCAGGCTCCTTCGGCTGTGCGGTGCCACCAGCTCAGACTCCTTGGCTTCCAGTCACACAAACTGGGGATAGAGACAGCAGGAGCTGTCACATGGTCCTTCTGTGGGCCGGCCTGCCAATGGCCTCAACTCTGGCAACATTCCATTAGCAACACTAGCTGTGTGACTCCGCCCAGACGCTGGGAGGGCCTAGAAATGTCATCTTCCTGTGTGCCACAGGGCTCTGGGCAGTCAAGGACACGTTGGTAGAATGGATGGACCCAGGCTTGGGCACCAGAGAGCTCTGTGTTTAAATCACAGCCTGGCTACGTGCAGTGGCTTACGCCTATAATCCCAACACTTTTGGAGGCTGAGAGGGAAGGATCACTTGAGCCCAGGAGTTCAAGACCAGCCTGGGGAGCATAGTAAGACCCTGTCTCTACAAAAAACTTTAAAAGTAGGTCGGGTGCAGTGGCTCATGCCTGTAATCCCAGCACTTTTGGAAACAGAAGTTGAGGGGATCACCTGAGGTCAGGAGTTCAAGACCAGCCCGGCCAACATGGTAAAACCTCGTCTCTACAAAACATACAAAAATTAGCTGGGTGTGGTGGAGGGCTTCTAAAATCCCAGCTACTTGGGAGGCTGAGGCAGGAGAATCACTTTAATCTGGGAGGCAGACATTGCAGGGGAGCCAAGATCATGCCACTGCACTCCAGCCTGATTGAACAACAGAGCATGAAAGAAAGAAATAAAGAAAGAAAGGAAGGAAGGAAGGGAGGGAGGGAGGGAGGAAGGAAGGAAGGAAGGAAGGAAGGAAGGAAGGAAGGAAGGAAGGAAGGAAGGAAGGAAGGAAGGAAGGAAAGAAAGAAAAATTAGCCAGGCATGGTGCATGCTTGTAGTCCCAGCTACTTAGGAGGCTAAGGAGTGAGGATCGCCTGAACCCAGGAAGTCAGGGCTGTAGTGTGCCCCTGCATTGCAGCCTGGGTGACAGGAGTGAGACCCTGTATCCAAAAAATGGTAATAAATAAATAAATTACAGCCGGGTGAATGAGCCCTTACCTTCAACCTTCTCATTTGTAAAAAGGTCACAATGCCTACCTTGCCATGTGGCCATGAGAGGAAAGACCTGGCACAGAAGGTACATGATGACAGGTTGTTACTGTAGTACTATTTTGTTTGTAATCTGTCATTTACAGTAATTCCATGGTTTGCTGGTCGGCGGGTGGGGGCAGGTCTTGGTTTACCCAGTAGGAACACAGAGCAGTAGTATCAGATGTTTTTATATCATAGATTTAAGTCCTAGGCCAGGCGCAGTGGCTCATTCCTGTACTCCCAGCACTTTGGGAGGCCGAGGCGGCAGGTGGATCACCTGAGGTTAGGAGTTCAAGACCAGCCTGGCCAACATGGCCAAACCCCATTTCTACTAAAAATACAGATATTAGCCATGCCTATAGTCCCAGCTACTGGGGAGTCTGAGGCAGGAGGATTCCTTAAAGCTGGGTGCAGAGGTTGCAGTAAGCTGAGATCGTGCCACTGCACTCCAGCCTGGGCGGCAGAGCAAGACTCTGTGTCAAAAAAAAAAAAAGATTTAAGACCTAAAAAATCATCCGATGCGATTGAGGTTCAGCAAAGCTCAATAACTTTTCTGAGATCACAGGGATGAGGGGCCCAAAATACAGCTGGCCTTCTGCCCTCTTAGTCAACAGAGCGTCCCTTCTCCAAATGTTAACACTGCCACCCGGCCCTTTTCCACATAAAGACATCAGGCCGTGCTTCCTCCTTCTTTCAAACAGTTGGGAAATTTTCTTTCTAGCTCTTAAATATCAGTGACAATTATGCTAAGCTGGAATTTTAATTTCCCATTCCAGTTTCCCGAATATAGTACAGTGAAAGAAAACCCTAGAAATTTACTGACCTTTTCTTGTTGGCTTGACACCATGCTAGACTTCTCAGTGGCGCTGGATTTCCCCTCTGGGGTCTGACTCACATTTTCCAGCGCACACAGCACCCCGTTCAATAATAACCAGATACTTTTACTGCTCAGATATTAATCTGGACCAAAAGTGGGTTGCTAATGACGATGAACAATCGAACGGCATGGACCACATTTTCCCCCGCTTTGTATTTCTGTTTTCAACTTGGTTTCATTTTGCCATGACAAAAGAACTTGCTGACCTGACATGGTGGCTCACACCTGTAATCCCAGCATTTTGGGAGGCTTAGGGGAGCAGATCACTTGAGCCCAGGAGTTGGAGACCAGCCTAGGCAACATGGTAAAACCCGTCTGTGCAGAAAATACAACTATAGGCATGGTAGTTCGTGCCTGTAGTTCCATCTACTTGGGAGGCTGGGCTGGGAGGATCACTTGAGCCCAGGTGACTCCTGTCACCCCAGGCTGCAGTGCAGTGGCACAATCTCACCTCATTGCAGCCTCGACTTCCCAGGCTCAGGCAATCCTCTCTCCTTAGCCTCCTGAGTAGCTGGGACTACAAGCACGCACCACCAGGCCTAGCTATTTTTTTTTTTTTTTTTTTAGCCCAAGAGGTGGAGGTTGCACTGAGCTGAGACAAAGTCACTACACTCCAGCCCAAGGGACAGAGTAAGACCCTGTCTAAAAAAAATTTTTTTTTAAAAGCCAGGCACAGTGGCTTATGCCTGTAATCCCAGCACTTTGGGAGGCTGAGGCATCTGGATCACTTGAAGTCAGGAGTTCAAGACCAGCCTGGCCAACATGGTGAAACCCCATCTCAACTAAAAATATAAAAATTAGCTGGGCTTGGTGATGGCCCAGCTGAGGGCTCCTGAGGGCTCCTCAGTCTCCTGAGTAGCTGATAATCCCAGCTACTCAGGAGGCTGAGGCTGGAGAAGCACTTAAACTCAGGAGGCAGAGGTTGCAGTGAGCTGAGATTGTACCATTACATTCCAGTCTGAGTCACAAAGCGAGACTCTGTTTCTTTTTTTGTTGTTGTTTGTTTTCGAGATGGAGTTTTGCTCTTGTTACCCAGGCTGGAGTGCAATGGTGCAATCTCGGCTCACCACAACCTCTGCCTCCTGGGTTCAGGCAATTCTCCTGCCTCAGCCTCCTGAGTAGCTGGGATTACAGGCATGCGCCACCACGCCCAGCTAATTTTTTGTATTTTTAGTAGAGATAGGATTTCACCATGTTGACCAGGATGGTCTCGATCTCTTGACCTCGTGAGCCACCCGCCTCGGCCTCCCAAAGTGCTGGGATTACAGGCATGAGCCACCGCGCCCGGCGACTCTGTTTAAAAAAAAAAAAATTAGGCTGAGCAAGGTGGCTCACACCTGTAATCCCAGCACTTTGGGAGGCCGAGGTGGGTGGATTGCCTGAGCTAAGGAGTTCAAGACCAGCCTGGACGATATGGCAAAACCCCATCTCTATTAATAATACAAAAATTATCCAGGTAGGGTGGCGCACAACTGTAGTCCCAGCTACTTGGGAGGCTGAGATGGGAGAATAGGAGGCTGACCTGGCAGTGACCCGACAGCAGACCCTGAACTCATGGGACTGTGGAGCAGAGCTCCCATGGCCAGCTTTGCACTGCCTGGCTTCACTTATCTTTACCACATTTTCCCAAGTGACAAGAGTAGGGTCAGGGAGAGAGAAGCAGCTGACAGTGCTGTTCATTCATCCATCAGACGCCCCAGCTTTGTGACCTGTTACAACAACCCTGGCTGATTTATTTTGTGGGCCTTTCCCATCTACCAGCATCCTAAATGAGACAAGCTTAAAAACTCCTTCCAGACCTTAGAGGTAAATATTAATTTCCTCTTTTCACCCAAAGATGAAGTGGTCCACTTCATAGGCAAATCATTTTGCAGGCTTTGGGAGATGTCCTTCAACGTGTTCCACCCACAAACATCTGGAACCAGCTCTTCTTTACAAGTTATTTTCAGCATGTAGCAAAATGCCATTCTGTAGCTCAGGAATTTCCACCTGGCTGCCCATGTTGCCACAGGGCAAATGACTACACAGATTGTCCTCCTGGGCAGATTGGCAAGGAAAGACCTTCAATGATATGTTATCAGTGAAACACCTATTCCTATAGTAAGGCTCAAAGATACCTTTGATCAAAATTAGAGCAGGCTGGCCGGGCACGGTGGCTCACCCATGTAATCTCAGCACTTTGGGAGGCTGAGGCGGGCAGATCATGAGGTCAAGAGATAGAGACCATCCTGGCCAACATGGTGAAAACCCCTTTCTACTAAAGATACAAAAATTAGTTGGGTGTGGTGGTGCATGCCTGTAGTCCCAGCTATTCATGAGGCTGAAGCAGAAGAATCACTTGAACCCAGGAGGTGGACGTTGCAGTGAGCCGAGATTTGCACCACTGCACTCCAGCCTGGTGACAGAGCAAGACTCTGTTTCAAAAAAAAAAAAAAAATTAGACCAGGCTTATAATTTTTTTTGGGGGGTGGGGGGCACAGTGTCTCACTTGTTGGCCAGGCTGGAGTTCAGTGGTGCAATTATAGCTCCCTGCTTGAGACCTCTGGGGCTCAAGCAATCCTCCTGCTTCAGCCTCTTTGGTAGCTGGGACTACAGACACATGCCACTCACTGTACCTGGCTAAGTTTTTTTTATTTTTAGTAGAGACAGGGTCTCCCTAAGTTGCCCAGGCTGGTCATGAACTCCTGAGCTCAAGCAATCCGCCCACCTCAGCTTTCCAAAGTGTGGTGATTTCAGGCATGAGCCACTGGTGCCTGGCTTGAGGTTTATGATTTAGAGTGTATTTAGAGCAAATATTATAAAAGGCGGTGCCTCAAGAAGAAGGGAAATCATAGTCTCTTGGTCTGCTTCTGTCTCAAAAGAGGGAGGAGCAAAGGTCCTGAGTGATGTGGCTCCTTTGGGCTGAGCTTCGTGAAAGATGAGAAGATTATTAGAAACCACCAGCCTGAAAACGGGGGTTTCCTAGGACAATCAAGACTCACATTTGACTATTTTTTTATTATTATTATTATATGAGAGCTTCTCATTTTATCTCCTCTGACATTAACTAGCCTTTCTGACTACCAAATACAGCTAAACTATATATATATATATATATATATAGCTTCTGTGTCCCCTACACAGAGAGGAGAGAAGGAAATTATTACTTATGCAGATGAAAGTGGTCAGCTGGGAAGATTTCACATTTTCACTTAGCAGAGAGCGGGGAGGAGCTATTTTGATAATACAGCTTCTCTTTCCATGGTGAAAGATAGATAACTTCTTCAAAGCTAAAAAAAAAAAAAAAGCTAAATATAGTTCTGATTTAAAATTTAATATGTGTGGCTAGGCGTGGTGGCTTACTCCTGTAATCCCAGTACTTTGGGAGCCCAAGGTGGATGGATCACAAGGTCAGGAGTCAAAGACCAGCCTGGCCAAACCCCATCTCTACTAAAAACACAAAACTTAGCCAGCCATAGTGGTGGGCGCCTGTAATCCCAGCTACGAGGGAGGCTGAGGCAGAATTGCTTGAACCTGGGAGGCGGAGATTACTGTGAGCCGAGATTGCACCACTGCACTCCAGCCTGAGTGACAGAGGGAGACTCAGTCTCAAAGAATTAAATAAATAAACTACCCAAAAAAAGATAGCTAAAATAAGTGATTTACAGCTTTTTGTGTTGTTTTGTCTGAGACAGGGTCTCACTCTGTCTCCTAGGCTGGAATGCAGTGGCGCCATCTTGGCTCACTGCAGCCTCCGCTTCCTGGGTTCAATCAATTCTCCTGCCTCACCCTCCTGAGTAGTTGGGATTACAGCACACACCACCACACTCAGCTAATTCTTTTGTATTTTTAGTAGAAAGGAGGTTTCACCATGTTGGCCAGGCTGGTCTCAAATTCCTGACCTCAGGTGATCCACCCACCTTGGCCTCCCAAAGTGCTAGGATTACCGGAGTGAACCACTGTGCCCGGCTGAGCATCTTTGCATGACTTCATTGGCCATTTATATATCTCAATTGGAAAAATGTCTATTCAGATCCTTTGCCTATTTTTTAATTGCATTTTTTGTTTGTCTGTTTTTGAGACAGAGTCTTGCTCTGTGACCCAGGCTGGAGTACAGTGGCACTACGTTGACTCATTGCAACTTCCACCTCCCGGAGTCAAGCAATTCGCTTGCCTCAGCCTCCCAAGTAGGCTGGGACTGCAGGTGTTTGCCAACATGCCTGGCTAATTTTTGTATTTTAGTAGAGACAGGGTTTCACCATATTGGCCAGGGTGGTCTCAAACTCCTGACCTGAAGTGATCTGCCCACCTCAATTTCCCAAAGTGCTGGGATTATAAGTGTGAGTCACTGTGCCTGGCCACGTTATCTTTTTAATATTGAATTGTAAGCCTTCTGGAAGCTTTTCCTTCCTTCCTTTCTTCATTCCTTAATGTTTTTCTCACACACACAAAAAGAAAGCACTGAAAAAGCTAAAATACAGTGCCTGAGCTCAAGGATCTCACATCTAATGGAGGAGATAAATGCTAAAGAAGGAGCAATTCGTGTTAGGGATGGGGGATCTGGTCGGGCTTCACACAAGATGAAATAGTTTGGGTCTGTGTCCACCAAACCTCATGTTGAATTGTAATCCCCAATGTTGGAGGCTGGGCCTGCTGGGAGGTGTTTGGGTCATGTGGGTGGATCCCTCACAGTAGTGAGTGAGTTGTCATGAGATCTGGTTGTTTAAAAATGTGCCCTCCGCCACCGCTCCCTCTCCTGCCATGTCAGTTGCCTGCTCCCCTGTACCTTCCACCATGACTGGAAGCTTCCCAAAGCCTCCCCAGAAGTTGTGGCCAATGCTATGCTACCTGTACAGCCTGCAGAACCAAGAGCCAAGTGAACCTTGTTTCTTATAAATTATGCAGTCTCAGGCTGGGCTCGGTGGCTCATGCCTGTAATCCCAGCACTTTGGGAGGCCAAGGTTGGTGAATCATGAGGTCAGTAGTTCAAGACCAGCCTCACCAACATGGTGAAACCCCATCTCTACTAAAAATACAAAAAATGGCTGGGCACAGTGGTGCGTGCCTGTAGTCTCAGCTACTCGGGAGGCTGAGGTGGGAGGATCGCTTGAGGAGTTGTGGGCTGTAGTGCGCTATGCTGATCGGGTGTCTGCACTAAGTTTGGCATCAATATGGTGACCTCCCGGGAGTGGGGGACCACCAAGTTGCCTAAGGAGGGGTGAACCGGCCCAGGTCGGAAACAGAGCAGGTCAAAACTCCCATGCTGATCAGTAGTGGGATCGTGCCTGTGAATAGCCACTGCACTCCAGCCTGGGCAACATAGCGAGACCCCGTCTCTTAAAAAAATAATAAGAAAATTTTAAAAATATATACAAAAAATTAGCTGGACACAGTAGTGGTGGGTACCTGTAATCCCAGCTACTTGGGAGGCTGAGGCAGGAGAATCGCTTGAATGCAGGAGGCAGAGGTTGCAGTGAGTCAAGATCAAACCACTGCACGCCAGCCTGGGCGACAGAGTTGAGACTCTGCCTCTAATAATAATAAATTAAATAAATAAAGTAGTCTCGGGTACTTTTTTTTTTTTTGAGACAGATTCTCGCTCTGTCTCCAGGCACCAGGCTGGAGTGTAGTGGTACAATCTCAGCTCACTGCAACCTTCCCTTCCTGGATTCAAGCAATTCTCCTGCCTCAGCCTCCCGAGTAGCTGGGACTACAGGCGCCCGCCACCACGTCCAGCTCATTTTTGTATTTTTAGTAGAGGTGGGATTTCACCATGTTGACCAGGATGGTCTCAGTCTCTTGACCTGGTGATCCACCCACCTGGGCCTCCCAAAGTGCTGGGATTATAGGCGTGAGCCACCGTGCCGGGCCTCAGGGATTTCTTTATAGCAATGAGAGAACAGACTAATGTAGAAGACAACAGCCTGAGCTGAAGAAGAGTGTTGCAGCTCACGCCATAGCCTCAGGGGTGTCCTACTCTTAATTTTCTGTGCTGTATACATGAAGGGGACAGTGGAGGAAATGCCCTCAAGGAATTTGTGCTCTTGGAGTCCCCTTTATATCCACTCAAAGGGTAAATGCCATGAATAAGCCATTCGTTAAGTAAAGCTGTCAAATAGCAGCTTCTGGTGCATGTAGACCAGGCGTCACATCAGCTGATTTGGGGGCTGTGGGAAGACCCCGCCCACCATTAAAAGTCTATCCGAATCATTCCTATCTCTCTACGAATCAGCACAGCTGCCACTGAAAGTTCTTATTTTCACTCTGCTAAGGCATTTGGGAGGGATAATGCCTCCAGTAACTGGTTTATTTATACAGCCTGCTTATTGAACTTAACAGTTTATTTATTTTTGTTTTTTTAGGGTTTTTCTTTTTTGAGACCGAGTTTTGCTCTTGTTGCCCAGGCTGGAGTTCAGTGGTACGATCTCAGCTCACTGCAACCTCCACTTCCCAGGTTCAAGCAATTCTCTGCCTCAGCCTCTTGAGTAGCTGGGATTAAAGGTACCCACCACCACGCCCAGCTAATTTTTTTGTATTTTTAATAGAGACGGAGTTTCACCATACAGGTCTTAAACTCCTGACCTCAGGTGATCAACCCACCTCAGCCTCCCAAAATGCTGGGATTACAGACATGAGCCACTGCGCCCGGCCTGTTGCTTTTTGAATTTACAGTTTAAAAAGCAGTAACTCAGATGTTTGAATCCGGCCCTACCACTAACCGGCTGTGTGCGTTGATCAATCCCAATCTCTCTGAGTCAGTGCCCTTATCGGTCCGATGGATTCATTAATAGCTGCCTTATTCGCTAATTACAAGGCTGGAAAGAACGCACGCATGTTAAATACCTAGCCATTGTTCACTCGGCCAAAAGAGAATCCCCAAATAGTAGTTTGAATCTGTGTCATGAGACTCACACAGCACAGGACACTGATGCACAGAACGGGTGACATAGTGTTAGTGAAGGGGTGTGATTGGAGGGACAGGGTCTGCTATTTATTTGGGGCACCAGTGAGGGGGCCTCCCACCAAGAAAGGAAATTGCAGAAACAAAGGGACAATGAGGGGATGTGAGGGTGAGGACATGGCCCAGGTCAGTGGTGGGCTGAAGCTCTGCTGTGCGAGTCACCTCTACTAGGCTTCAGCCACCTTCAGCAGTGAGGCCTTCCAGGGCCACATGACGTGAACCGTGGGAACAGCACCTCCACTAGGCTGCGTCTGACTCTGCAAGGGGTTTTCAGGAGAGTTTTGGACAAGGCCCAGAGGCACAAATCCTCAAAAAATCTAAATGAGGGCCCCAGAGCCGCTGGCCTCCCCACTTTCGGCAGCAGGACCTAGGTGGACCCTGGCGCCTGCAGGCCCCCAGACAGGACACGAGGTGCCCTGAGAGATGGAAATACAACTTCTTCCTGCCTCAGTGCAGTGGAGAAGCACTGACTTTCTAGCTGCTTTAGCCACACACAATGGCACCTTTGTTCCTGTCTAGTGAGCTTGCTGCCTCCAGGGACGCTGCCCGGGCCCATCGTGCCCGTGCCGGAAACATGCAGTCCTTTGATAATCACCCTTTATCCCAGACTCCAAAGTGGCAAAGATGCTGACAAGAACTCCAGCAGACACGACCGAGGCTTTCAGGTCTGAGCCTGAAATGAAGACCCACCTCCGTGGGGAGGAGCACACGCTTCTCCGGGCTGAAGGCTCAGAGGAAACAGGAACTGCGGGCCCTGCACACAGCTGCACTCACTGGGGCAGCTCAGATGAACGTCCCCAGGGGAGTCCGAGTTACCCGGATGGCGTGACCCCCAGAGGGGTGAGACACCCCTCCGCCAGCCTGCATTTCCACATGCTGGGTGCAGCCTGCAGAAAACTTCAGATGCCTTGTTTTTTATTGAGGTGAAATTCAAGTAACATAAAATGTATCATTTAAAGCGAAAAATTCAGGCACACATCTGATGTAGTGGCTCACATCTGTAATCCCAGAACTTTGGGATGCTTGAGCCCAGGAGTTCGAGAAAGTCTGGTCAACATAGTGAGAACCCGTCTCTGTACAAAAAAAAGAAAAGAAAATTAGCCAGGCGTGGTGGTGCGTGTGCCTGTGTTCCCAGCTGCTCAGGAGATGGGAGGATGGCTTGAGCCTGGGAGTTTGAGGCTGCCAGGAGCTATGATTGCCCCACTGCACTCCAGCCTGGGTGCCAGAGAGAGACCCTGTCTTTAAAAAAAAGGCTGGGCATGGTGGCTCATGCCTGTAATCCTAGCACTTTGGGAGGCCAAGGTGGGTGGATCATGAGGTCAGGAATTCCAGACCAGCCTGGCCAAGATGGTGAAACCCCGTCTCTACTAAAAATACAAAAATTAGCTGGGCGTGCTGGTGGGTGCCTATAATCCCAACTACTTGGGAGGTTGAGGCAGGAAAATTGCTTGAACCCAGGAAGTGGAGGTTGCAATGAGCCACTGCACTCTAGCCTGGGTGACAGAGCAAGACTCGGTCTCAAATAAATAGATGGATAGATAGATAGATAAACAATTCAGTAGCATTTAAAGCATTCAGTGTTCTGCAGGCACCACCACTATCCAGCTCCAAAACATTCTCAACACCCCAAATACAAGGCCATACCTATACGCAGTCACTCTCCACTCTCTCCTCCCAGCTTTGTGTGACGACAGTGTGCCAGGGACTGTGCTCAGGACAGAAGCAGAGTGGTGAACAAGGCAGTTGCAGTCCCTGCCGTCGCGGGGTCCAGTCTAATGTGACAGTCAGATACTGCTCAAACAACTGGAAATGATACATGTGACAGGAGCCTGTGACAGAAGTGCTGCAAAATGCAAAAAAGTAGCCGGGCCTGGTGATGCATGCCTGTAATTCCAGCAGGAGACTCTCTTGAACATGGGAGGCAGAGGTTGCAGTGAGCTGAGATTGTGCCATTGCACTCCAGCCTGGCAACAAGAGCAAAAATCAGTCTCAAAACAAAAACAAAAATAAACAGTCCAGGCGTGGTGGCTCACACCTGTAATCCCAGCACTTTGGGAGGCTGAGGCGGGTGGATCATGAGGTCAGGAGTTCAAGGCCGGGATGGTGAAACCCTGTCTCTACTAGAAATACACAAAAAAAAGCTGGGTGTGTTGGTGGGTGCCTATAATCCCAGCTACTCAGGAGGCTGAGGCAGAGAATTGCTTGAACCTGGGAGGCAGAGGTTGCAGTGAGCCGAGATTGTGCCACTGCACTCCAGCCTGGGCGATAGAGCAAGACTCCATCTCAAAAAAAAAAAAAAAAAAAAAAAAACCCTCTAGTGGCTGGGCACAGTGGCTCACACCTGTAATCCCAGCACTTTGGGAGGCTGAGGCAGGAGGATTGCTGGAGCCCAGGACTTCCAGACCAGACTGCGTACATACTACAACCCTCTCTCTACAAAATATTTTAAAAATTAGCTGGGCATGGGGGTGTATGCCTGTAATCCCAGCTACTCAAGAGGCTGAGGTGGGAAGATTGGGTAAACCCGGGAGTTCGTGACCACGTTGGGCAACATGGTGAGACTGTATCTACAAAAAAATTTAAAAAATAGCCACATATGGTGGTGCATACTTTTGGCGCCAGATACCCAGGAGGCTGAGGCAGGAGGATCATTTGAGCCCAGATTGAGTGAGCCTGGAGGCTGCAGTGAGTCATGTTCGCTCCAGCCTTGGAGACAGAATAAGACTCATTCTTAAAAAAAAAAAGAAAAGCTCTTTTGAGTGGGGTGGCTGGTATGGTCCTGAGCTGGGGTGGCCATGAAGCCTGCCCCTTGAGAGAGCCTGCTCAACGTCTGCAGAAGACAGGACCCCAGTGGCATCATCTCAGCCTCTCGATTCACATAATCATGTCTGAACCCTAAGTGTAGACTTTGCAACTCTGAGATCCCCAACATTCAACTTCAACATCATTCTCTTCCTTATTTAAGATGCATTTGAGTTGGGCCAGGCGTGGTGGCTCACACCTGTAATCCAAGCACTTTGGAGGCCAAGGCAGGCGGATCACCTGAGGTTGGGAGTTGAAGACCAGCCTGACCAACATGGTGAAACCCCATCTTATAAAAACATTTTTAAAAAGATGCATTGAGTTGAGTTAGATATCCTTTCTTTTTGGAGACAGGGTCTCACTCTGTTGCCCAGAATGGAGTACAGTGGTGTGATCACAGCTCACTGCAGCCTCCACTTCCTGGGCTTAAGCGATCCTCCCATCTCAACCTCCCAAGTAGCTGGGACCATAGGCACGTGTCACTGCATGCAGCTAATTTTTGCATTTTCTGTAGAGACAGGGTTTCACCATGTTGCTTAGGCTGGTCTCAAACTCCTGAGCTCAACCAATCTGCCCGCTTCAGCCTCGCAAAGTGCTGGGATTATAGGCACGAGCCACCATGTCCAGCAGGTTTGAGGTTTGAGTTAGATTTCTGTAATAATTTTCTTCATTTTTTTTTTTTTGAGATGGAGTTTCACTCATGTTGCCCAGGCTGGGGTGCAATGGTGCAATCTCAGCTCACAGCAACCTCTGCTTCCTGGATTCAAGTGATTCTCCTGCCTCAGCCTCCCAAATAGCTGGGATTACAGGTATATGCCACCATACCCAGCTAATTTTGTATTTTTAGTAGAGATGGGGTTTCTCCATGTTGGTCTGGCTGGCCTCAAACTCCCAACCTCAGGTGATCCGCCTGCCTCAGCTGGGATTACAGGCGTGAGCCACAGAGCCTGGCCAATTTCTGTAACTTTCAACAAAAAGATTAAAGAGCTCATATTTGGATGTCACCCCGAGCTTTGTTTGAATCTCAGCCTGGCCATTTATTGGTGGTGTAACCTTGGGCAAGGCACTTAACCTGTCAAGAATCCAATTTGTTCATCTGAAGAACACGGATAATCATGAAGCCCACCCCATCAGAGCAGCGTGGAGAGCGCACGAGTATGTGGGAACCCTGAGCGTGGACCCACCCAGCACTTCCATCGTGGGCTCCCGTAACACGTGCCAGTTCCAGTTGCGTGGGCCGGGTTTGGCTGTCATGTTAGACTGTGGACTGTGACGGCAGGGCCTGCATCTGCCGTGTTCACCACCCTGCTCTGTCCTGAGCTCAGTCCTTGGCATGTCATAGTCACACAATGTTAGTTGAATGACTTTTCCATTCACTGACTGACCATAGCGAATTGCTTACTCTACTGAAGTTGAAGTCTCTGCTGTCCCATCTGCCCATAAGGAAGGTCACACTGAGCAACTGATGGATTCCCGGTGAATGGAAATGCAGGTGGTTTGTTTCCTCCTCTCCTTTTATCCCATGAAAACTTACCAGCTACCTGTCCTGGAATATCCATCTTTCTCCCAAATCCCTCCTGAAAAAGTGGTCAGTCTCCCATTAATTTTGCTTTGATTCCTAAATTATTTCCCTTTTCTGGGAATCTCCTAGGGTTGCCCTCGCTGGCCACCTGAACATGGTCCCTGCTTTTCATGAGAGTCCTTCAAGCCCACACAAGCTTGCTAAGGGCTGGGACCTGGCTTGGCTATAAATATCCTCAGATGTAAGTGACCTCAGAGCTTAGACCCCAGCCCCTCTCTGCAGATGACAAAACCTGATTCTCAGAGCCTCTCTTGGAAGCTGCCCCTGGGTAAAAGCAGGTCCCCTCTGCCCTCTGGATTACATGGAAAGTGCAGTCCCGGCTGACATCTGAAATTCTTTCCTTAGAGTTTAATTTCTTTGATTTAACCAAGTGATCCCTATTAAAACGTCAAGGCCCAAGGAAAGGTTTCAGCTCTCCAGCCTGTCCTTCACATTCTAAAGTGAAAGGATGATCGAGACAGACAGATCCGTGGGTGCGGGTGGCTCCTTTTGAGATTCCTTTTCTCTTTCATCTGATGCCATCAGCACAAAAATGTGCGACAAAGCACTGAAGAAATCGCTGTGGCTGAGCACTCCGCAAGGCTTGCTGTCTGTAGCCCAGGAGCTTGAGGTCCCTGCCCTCTCTGCCTTGCCCTCCCCCCCGCAGCTTTTCCATACCCTCCCAGCACCTCCGTGCCAGCACCTCCGTGTCAGCACCTCATGGACTCCCAGCACCTTTGGCCAAGACTGCAGTTTGCTGGGTGTGGTCAGGGGCCTGTCCTGTCCTGGTCTGACTGGTTCTCAAGGAACAAGCATGGGTGGCAGCGCCTCATCCTACAGGGCGGCAGGGGTGGGGGAGCTAGGAGTCTTAATCCCCACCCGGTGAAGCGTGACCTGCCACTGGTGGGATGCGGGGGTACCATGAGAAGGAGCCGGGCATCGGGAGCTATTCTCTGAGGTTGTAGGTTTTGTTTAATTTGTTTTTTTTTTTTTTTCGAGACAGAGTCTCACTCTGTCGCCCAGACTGGAGTACAGTGGAAGGATCTAGGCTCACTGCAACCTCCACCTCCAGGGTTCAAGCAATTCTCTGCCTCAGCCTCCCAAGTAGCTGGGATTACAGGCATCTGCCACCACGCCTGGCTGATTTTTGTATTTTTAGTAGAGACGGGGTTTCACTATCTTGACCAGGGTGGTCATGAACTCCTGACCTCGTGAACCACCCGCCTTGGCCTCCCAAGGTTCTGGGGATTACAGGATGAGCCACCACACCCAGCCTATCTATCTATCTATCTATCTATCTATCTATCTATCTATCTATCTGTGAGAAAAAGAAAAGAAGTGTTCTGAGAGGAGGGGAGAAACCAGACCACTCGGAAAAGGAGATACAGGTACCTCTGACTGTAAAGAACTTCTCACTTTGACGTGAGGGGAGGTTAAAAAGGACGGGGTTATAAGTGGCAGAGGTCACCCTTCAGTTAAATATGTTAATCATTTTACCTAAGGGGTCAGAAGAGTGGAACAAAGAATTTTTTTCCTTAATGTCTTCCCCTTCCTATGACTTGGAGTATCTTCGTCTCTTCCAGAAATTCAGGAGGCAGTAGCTGGAAAATGCCTTCTCTGGTACCTGCCCACACCTGCCAGTGGTTCCTGCAGCCTCAGACAGCGGTGTGCTCTCCCTGGTGGCTGTGTGTCTACAGCTGTTCCTTCTTCAGGTCCCTGTCTGTGTCAAATCTCTCTGCTTTTTTCTTTTCTTTTTTTATATTTTATATATTTAAAATTTTTTTTAGAGACGGGGTTTCTCCATGTTGGTCATGCTGGTCCTGACCCCAGGTGATCTGCCCGCCTCAGCCTCCTGAAGTGCTGGGATTACAGGC